>JAPZDV010000012.1:24595011-24608073 GCA_029814665.1 Acanthurus lineatus
TTGTCTACAGCTTCTCTATCATAACATGAAAACTCTGAGGGGGGTGAAACTTTTTCTTACTCATTTGTTTATTTTATATTTAAGCTTAAAATTTGGCTATTCGGCTGTTGATTGACGTATAGCTGGGGGCTGTTAACTGAGTGGGTGTACTGTCCCACCTTTGACCCCCAAAAGGAATTTAATTTTTAGGTGTGTGCGTGTGTGCCTGTGTATGTGCGCGTTTACCTGTGCAGGTGAAAGTATATTGTAGAAATAGATATGACAAAATATATAAATGTTTGCTTTCTAAACCATTTGACTTAAGGGGGGAATTAACTGAGAGCTGTCTGACACAATACATTCATTGAGCGTTGTCCCTGTCCAGCTGAATAAATGAATAAATGAATGAATAATTAAATAAATGAATGAATCCTTGTAGTTTAGCCTTTTACGTTTGAGCAAAGTGTACCATAGCAATACGCCTGTGCCACTGGCGCACTGCACAGCCAGTCTTTAAAGGGAATGAGAGCAGATTCTCCAATTGGTTCATTTATTTTCGGCCAGAGAAACACCTATGAAACACCTATGAATTGATGAGGTGATTCTATGCAGCTGATTGGACTACCCACTGTGTGCCAGTTACGCATTGGGCGGGGAAGAGCAGCAAGATACTGCCATATATGTGGTTTTGTTATCTATTTGTCATAAAGTATTTGGTAATTAAAATATTTGCAGGGAGCACCTTATATATGGTGTTATTTAATAGGAAATCTGAGAGAGCACCCACCCTGGAATGGGGAATGAAGCTTTTTCAATAGACTTTGATAGTTGAGAGGATGTTGTAGTGTATTCCTGCTGGCAGATGGATTTATTTCACTACAACAAAATAAATGTGTCCAAGGGGCGGAGATGCTGTGAGATTAATTAAATTATAGACTATAAAGTGTTTGAGGAAAGGACTTGTGAACTGGCAGGTCACTCATTGCTGGGGTTGGGTGCCATTCAAATGCCTGGCTGTCTGCTGTAAAGACAGGTACCTGGACTGTAGGATGTGGTTTCTAGATAAGGTAGAATAGTTGGGGACAGAAAAGAGAAGTTTGACAGCCCTTTCACAGTTTGCAAAGGTGATGCTGAGATTATCAATTGAGTGACACAGACACCCAGCAAAGAGTGTTCTGTTTGAGCAGAACCACTGCAGCTCTCTGATCACTGCAGTCACTTCGTTTCAACAATAATCACAACATCCATACAAAAACACCCCACAGGATACTAGCTCAGACAACCATATGTTCCTTTTAATTTTGTAATAGGTCTTTGTGTTGTGATATAACGTGCCATCCATCAACAGGGAAATAATAGACTGGCTAGCCGGTAGGGTAAGAGAGTTGACCAGCCTGTAAATGAAGTTTTTTCCAATTGGCACTTGAAACGATGAAGAGATCATTTCACTGGTTAGAACTACACCTAGCCTAGCATTATATTGGTTGGGGAATTTGGACAGGCTTGTTATACAAAAAATCAGTAAGCAGAGAGTAAAGAACAGGTGGAAATCAGGCAAGTTTAATGGCCTTTTCAATGGATAATATGGGCATATTATAAGAACTTTCTTTGGTTGAGTTGTTGTTCTTTCGCTCCTGTCCATTTATAGCTTTTGTTAAAATCACAGCAAGAGGCTTTGTTGTTTTGCTGACACCTGGAATAGTGAAGCGAGTCAGTCAGGGTGGAAGTGTGTTTTACCCCATGATTCATCTGGGTGTGCCTGTGGTCTTATTCTGGCTGGCCAATGGAGCTGATCGTTACCCTTTAGATGATGCTCGTGATTTCACCATGTGCCAGTGTCAGAAGCGACTTCCCACTCTGCTTTGCAAAAAAAAATAAAGCACTTAGTTTATTTTGAATGAAAGCAGGTGCAAATTGTATCATACAGGAAGTCAGACATAGGAGTGGCAGAGAATCTGGTCAATTTTCCAAATAAAACACTTCATGGAGATCATGTTTCACTGCAACAGTGTTACAACTTGTGGCTCCAGGCCAGATGTCAACCAGTCATGAGAAAGTCGAAAGTGAAGAAGTTGAGAAAAAATGAGTTTTATATGAAACCAGAGATCACTTTGTAAGGATGACACCTGAAAAGGAAAAGGTGATGAATACAGTTGCAGAAGTTTTTTTTTAAATGGAAGTTGAGCAGGTCAAAGTACTAAATAACTAAAAAATAAAAACATTTTTTGCACTTGTAAAGAGCCATTCAGTAAAGAGCCATTCAGTAAAGAGCCATTCAGTTGCTGTTTAGTAACCTTGCACATCACAGTCCACTGCTTGTAAGATATTATTTGCTATATCAAGATATTTATATTTTGTACTGTACTACACTGAAACTTTAAAATTAAACTCTTTTATATTGTGATTTACTAGATTCATGAATGTTTATCAGAATAATTATCAAGATTATATTACAAAAAAAAAACACAGCTACAATAAATACATCAAAACAGACAAAAGGCCACAATTTAATTATGATGCCTTTGCACCGACAGCTGAAGTACAAAGATCAAAGTTAAAGAGGTATGAAGCTGTGTGGAGGATAGAACAAAACTGCTCAGCACACATGATGTTCTGGAGATGTACTCTGGTGGAATTAAGGTGTTAGCTCATGTTATACTATGTACGTTGATCCAGCTGGTCATAATGTCCCCCTTTTTTAAGAGAGACAAGCATCATGTAATGGGCTGAATGTGAGGGGGCGATGACCTACAGAAAAAAGAAAAAATGAAATGATATAAAATCTTCAGGAAAAATGCTATAATGCAATACAAACAGAAAAAGACACTGTTAATTAATATTTCAGTGTTTTTTGATATGTTTTGTAATAACATTTATATCAAAAAACATATCATATCAAAGTAAAAAGGAATAAATATAATTTTAAAATAATGAATTTTAATAATTTCTTAGATTACTTTACAATTTATTAGTTCATTAATGTATTTTGCTCTTATGATTTTTATTTCATTATGCCTTTTTTAATTTAGCCAATGTTGAACTCTTTTGGGCAACATTAAAGGGTTCTTTTAAAAATGTACATGATTATGCTGCAGAGACTTAAATAATCCTTAAAATCTTTATTACAAAGACAAAAAGGTCAGAATATTAGATTCCCAATCTTACCTTAATTTCAGCACAGAGAAAGGGAATCCATTTGAAGAATTATGCGTGGATGCAAAAGAAATTTAAGATGATGAAACAGAAGTCAATATGCTACCTGGGTCCATTACCCTTTATCGTGTTTCAGCCAGTGTTTGAAGTGCATGCCAGCCATCCAGAGGTATGTCTGGGGTCTCTGTGCTGGTACCTTTGAGGGAAGGATTAATAGGAGTAGGGGTCTGCTGATGCATGCTCTTGCTCCTTCGGGTCTCTATAATTCACATTGTCAGCTGAAGAGCCGGTGCTGAGCGCCAACCCGGAGCTGTCTCTCATCATCACACACAGTCAAGAGCCTGTCAGAACAGATGAAGCCACCGGCTCAGCGCTGTCGAGGAACATTGAGCCGTAATTCACATTCTCCTGCCCCGACAGGCCTCACTAAATCCAGGTCCTGCCATGAAACACTGGCGTCTGATCAGGGAGGCCCTGTGTCAAAACCACACGAGAGCCACTACGCCATGAACTAGATTAGCAATGATCGACTCGCCCTGACTTCCCATCACATGATATTGGCATCAATAATTTGAGCATCACTTTCCGTCACAGGTCTGTGTGTGTCTATGCGTGAATTATTGAATTGTTAAACAGGTAAATTAGGACAAATGTTTAACCCTTTAACATCTATTTGAAATAGCTAAATGGAAAAGTTTTTAACAGAAAACTTTCAGGCAAAAAAAGTATATACTCATTAGTTAATTCATTAGTGGATGTTTGAGCAAATCGAAAAATATCAAGCATGTCCAAAAAGGCAAAATTTTAAACATTTCAAACCTCAATAAATTATGCTTAGTCATCAGCTTCAGTGGATCATGGATAATCCAGTGGATGTGAACAGGTTATCCGATTACTTAAACCATAGCACATGTGTGACACATGCAGTATCTTCTTTTCTTTGCTTTTCTTGAGCAAATTGTATTTCACTAATATCACAGTTAAACTTGTTGGAGATCAAATTAGTGGAATGATTCGTTACATCACACCGCAGTGTTTTATTGCTATGGTTGACAGAGGCATATGTGCAGGCAACTCGGTGCAGCAGGATGTGTACAACAGTTAACAGCAGTGGCAGAGACGGCATGATATTTGTGCTGATGCACATCTTGGCAGCTGCATACAAAAGCTGCAAAGCCCCAGTGTCCTTTTTAAGGCAAAAACAAAAAAAATCCTGAGTGAATTTATTTAAGAATTTCAACACCATCAGCATACAGAATCCATATCTGGGTTTGAGTGGCTAAATGAAGCTATAATGAAGAAGCGCAGATGCTACATCCAGCTCAGGGATTTCTGATGCCCAGTGTCAGACCTCATTTATGCCACTAAGCTCCATGATTGGCACCTCAGTCTTCAGGAAACCTCAGGGCAGCACAGATCCCAGGAATAGAGTGAGGAAATTTTATAGGACTGCAAGCTACAGGCAAGACTAAAGACACCAAATATACAACCAGAGAAATTATTGAGAGATCCAGTTGCTAAAAACAAGAATACTTTGCTGAGACATGTTCATTTCCCTTGGAAAATAAATTATTATTAGGCACAGATGGTCATGCAGGAATATAGAAATGAAATTGCACTCATGGAGACACAGCCTGATTTAACGTAACAGCAGTTTAGGAATGTTAATCACCGCACCATCCTTTGCCTTAGCGTGCTGCTGATACAAATGTATAATTCAAATAACTCAAATTCACTTTTATTTTGCTCCAGGCTTGTGTGCAAAAGAACAAATTGCAGTGCAGAAAAAGAACTGACATATTAACATATGTCATGATCTGCCAGACTCTGGTTTTATGCTAGCAGTTTAATTAAATGCTTGTTTCAAGTGTCGGTCTCTTAAAGCTCTTTAAGCTGTCACGGTTACATAGTACCAGACTACGTAATGACTTGTTATGATGCAAGCAACTTGAACGGTTATAGGCTGTACGTGCTGCATATAAACACGCATGTTACGTGCTGTGTTGACTAACGAGACATGTTCGAACTATTTACCATGTAATAGCATGTGTACATTTGCAGATAACTCAAGAGAAAATTATGTACAATTTTTTATTACTCAAGTTGTTAGGATGTGTCATTAAATTAGATAAATATACATTCAGAAGGAAAAAGTTGCACTGCAGCCTACACATACAGCTGCTGTGTTCCATGCCATAGCTGACTAACACTTCCTATAAGAGGTTATACACTGTGCTACGGCCATTGTTAGCAAAGCCATTTTCACGGGGAACAATTATAGTGATTTTAGAAAGTACATATGGTTACTTGAACCCTTGAACACCTGTAGTTTAGTACTCTGTATCTAGGCATGGAAAACATTACAGTAGTTTCGCACAACACAAAAAACTGAAAAGAATGCATTAATAGGAATTTCAGTAAAGGTCAGAGTGCAGTAAGGCACATGTAGCAAGTGTGAGGTATAACTTTTGTGATTAGTAACGTCAAGTAACATCGCCTAAACATCATCAGCACCAATGTTTTCTTGACAACTTATTGTTTGATCATCTTTGGATCCTGATATACAACATGAACACAACACCGGTGATTTACAACACCGGTGTAGCACGGTAGGAGTTGAGAAATCTTTAACTGGGCTGGTTAGCCGGAAAAATAAAACAAAAACTAACCTGTTCTCACATTTTTTAATGAAAGAAAAAATTAATTTAGTTGTCGCTAACGAATGTGCAGGTATTGTGTTGTGTAAGTGGTACAGATGCAGATTGTGGATGCCTGAATATCTTTCCACTTACCTCAAGCTTGAAGGAGAACCTATGCCGACCGCAAAACGGAGAAAAAACAGTTTTTGCTGAGCCTGTTCTCAGTACTATCCTCTGTAGATTTTAAAGGTGCAATGAAAGGTAATTAAAACACAACAATTCTAATTTTCAGGTAATTACACCTTAAATACAATTTTTAAAGATTGTTGTATTCCCTTTCTAAACAGTTCTACAAACAGAACCTCTTAATTCTATTCCTTCACACTGGACTTTTGAAGTTAAAAACAGAAGGTGTTTCACATAAAAGATTTGGGAATACAGTTTTTCCTGAAACTCTGCCTGTGTAATAATGAACTTTTAAAAGGCTCAATAAGGACAAAAAAAATACACTAACACTGTTCACTAATTTTTAAGACTTTAAAGTTTACAACCTAAAACTGCTTTCTTGTTATTACATTTTTATACAAAGTATTAAGTGTCTCGCCTGTATCTGTAATTTAGTTTAAGCACCATATTGCTTGGATCCAGGGGGAAATTTATCATTAAAGTTCCTTAGATGAGCTTTTCCATAATCCCTTTAGGATCTTTTAGTGAAAAAAAAATTACGACTGTATAAGAAGAATTATGAAAAATGAAAAAGACCATCTATCACAGTCTTAATCACAAAGCTGCATGTGCTGTTATAATTTGCCACTGTGCACTGCTTTGTAATAAAACTTTCATTGGAAATGTGAATCAAACATGATACACCAAAATGCAATGAGACAAGTTCAGAAGATCACAGTTACATGCTTTCTAAACAACAGCTGCTTCTTTCTACCTTTGCCCTTTTTAAAAAATGCACATATAGTTTAGCACTTTGAAAACACACTCAGAAAATAAAAAGGTTTCAAATGAAAGTGAAATGATGAGTTTTGTACTGGGAGATATCAGTGATGTATACAGCATGGAATCTGCAAGAATCTAAGCATGCTCCTGCATGTCAGCCATATTAACCACCACCATACTGGAGTAAAGTAATTGAACAGTTTAAATGACAGATGCTTGTTTCACCCACTAAATAGTGACAATGAATTCAAGCTCAGTCTTAATACAGTAAGTATGACTTTGATTTAAATATTCACTAACTGGACAATTGATATTTTTCTCCACAAGATTCTGTTAAAAACCACTCAAAATGAGAGGTGTACTGATGTGAGCTTGACATGCAGAGGAGTTAAGAGATTATTTCTGTGTCTTTTTTTTTTAAATAATCTCCGTATTGGTTATACTACTATTGAAAATGGTCTCACCAGAACATATAGGCAAGTCTATTTGTTTTCATTTATACATCCAAAAATCATAAAGATGCCTTTAAATTTATTACAATCTATAAATCATTAGAACTTTCTGAAAAGCTGTATACTTTTATTGTCCCCTTGCTACATTTATGTGTCCTATGCTTGCACTCTAAATTTAGAAAAAAAGAAAATAAACTCAGCAAAAACACTTTTTAGTATTAAGGGACCGCAGGAAGAGTACTAGAGGAAGGACAAACAAGGAACAGTTTTCTCTTTACCACAAAGATGACAGACAAATGGCAGTGCTCATGGGAACAAAAAGTGAGAAAAGACAAGGGTGCCTTTGAAATACAGTGGCAAGAGACACGCCGAGGGAGGATGAAGCAGGTAATTATAGCCAACATGTTAGAGACAGTTTTGAGCAAACACAGAGCGAAGAATATCTATGTTTTCCTAACATAGATCTTTTGTGACAACACAAGGACTGTGGCATCGTTATAGTGCCGCAAAACCTATCAGGGAGGAGGCTGGAGGGTGATTGGGGTCACCATCCTGACATTTGAGACCACTGTTGGCATTCTGTCGCTTATTAAAGAGGAAGGTCACCCTCAAATACTGCTAGGACCCTCTCTTTTTATAATGTTTAAAAAAATGCAGTGCAGGGTGAAGTGGTGGAGGGGAACAAACTGTGTGTGGTGTGGCTTTGTAGGGTACACAGTGTGTTTGAATGCTGGGACACTTAGTGGCTATTTCTCAGTTTATGGATAGCAGCAGCAAAGTCGCTGTGTGGGTTCCCATGTGGGGAGCAGACTAACAGCCCCGAGGCTTTTTTAGTGTGTGTGCAAATATATAGTCAGAGCCCTGCCCTTTATTGTGGTTTGGCTAGCTGTGGTCTCTTTAGCTAATTTCTGTGTTTGTGACAACTGTAAAACATTCAAGTTTCACTTATTTAAATTACATAAAGGCTTAAAGTTATGTATTATTATGGGCATAGCAGCTGTGAGTGACAGCAGCTGCTGGCTGTCTGTATGGCCATTAGAGAAAATGTATTTCTGCAGGTCCACCTTTTTGTCAATATGGTCACCTCTGTCTCAGTGAAATTAAGATGGCATTGAACATAATACATAAGTCAAGGCTTCCTGACAGCAGTCCACTTACAAATAGGTCAAAATGATTCTGTCCACTCTTTGTTATGCAGTCTAGGGACTGTATCTATGTTACATATGTGTGTACTTATGGTATCTCAAATGTGTCCAATAATGTTCAAACAGAGAAATATCCAAAACTTTATATAATATACAAACACATCAGCGAAGGGTGAGTGCAATGGAATGCAACACTTTTGACAGGTGTAATATTAATATAGCACTATTATGCATATTCTCTAAGCTCTGATTGTTTGCTATTAAAGTAAAAAAATCTAATCATACTATCAAGTCAGCTCAGCTGTTACTTCATTAAGTTTATTTTATTTATTATATTATAATATGTTGAAGTCCTTCAAAGAAAAGAAAAATATGTAAAACTACTGTTTATAAGCCTTGAATGCATATACAAACATTAGTTATTCTCTGTGCCATTATATCGATATGACAGGGAAAGTACAGGTAAGCAATATCTGGAATGTTTAAGTTTGATATCTCATGTTAACATCACATTATGTACGAATTCTTTAAGGCTGGTCAGTCTGCTCTGGTGTAAGTCTACTCCACTGTAACTTAAAATGAGTGAGATGAACTCACCATATACATAAATGGATTTAGTGAGTGTCACTTTCCTTGTCTTGGCTGCATACTCAGCAAGAAAATCCTTGTAATCCAAATTGGGAGCAACACTCATTTCAATTGACAGCAGGGCAAGCCCTCATAGCCTGGTCTACATGGAGATGTGCAAATAGTATTTAATAAGATTCAACTTTGAAAATGTTTGCTCACCTGGTGCATCATTAACCCTGACCCTGGGACAGTCTGAAGAACCATTAACACAAACACACAGCTGGAGAAGGTACCTTTGAAGAGTCAAGGTGTTTAAACTGCATCATTTGTTTCCTACAAAATTATGTTTTAAACAAATCTTCAACTTAATTGAATTGATCTAGTGCATTAAAGTGGACAGGTGCAAGGCTCCCTTCGCTCAGCCCATCCAATGGTTCTATCTGTCACTATTACCTCTGAAGCAGCTCCAGATGGAGTGACAAAGCATGAAGGCGATAGTGACTTAAACTTAATAAAGTTAAAACATTTACTCATTTGTATACTTTTATGCCTTCGTCAGATAGATTTTCAAAATGGCTGTTAACAATTAAAACAAAACCTGCCACAATCCAACACAATCTAACACTGTCATCAAACTACATTTTTTGTTTTTTATTGATTTGATTGTTAAACCTTCAGCCATAAAAACATAGTGAGTGTTTAAGACTGCTGTTTGTCTGCTGTGTTTATTTGGTTAAACTGGCTGCACAGTTATCTGCAGGCCCTGTGTGTTGAGTTCACTGCCAGAGAAAAGAAATAAAGTTCTAACTCATGTCCAATCGTGAGTGGCATCACTCCACTGGCGTCTGTGAAAGCCTATTAACATTAGCAGCTGCTACAGAGCTGAGCAGATTCAGCCTAGAACAAGAGGTCTTTAACCAAGATTTAGAGACCAGTTCCTGCAAATAACAATACAAAGACCACTTTAAACAGATAAAGTAATAAAGGGAAACCATCACTCACAGATAAACTCCACTGTTTAAAATTGGATCTCTCGTATCACATAAGCATTAAAGTCAAAAACACATAAACATCAAAATAAACTGCTCCCACTAGTTTCATCCTTCAGGTTTGAGTAAATACTTCTGTAGGCACATAAGTTTTTCACTATTCAAGATTCAAGATTCTCTGTCACTCTACTACACAAGGTTGTAAAATGAAATACAGCTGTAGTTCTCATTTGCAACTACAAAATCAGAAAATGGGAATATATACATAATTAAAAAATACAGGAAAATAAAAACTACTCAGTACACTTGAGGGCTAAGGATAGCTTGAGGATAAAAGCTGTCCTTTAGTCTGATGGCCGGGGACACTTCAAGATCTGTTTCAGGCAGCAGCAGGGTGAACAGTCCATGGCTGGGGAGAGTTGTGTCTTTTAATATCCTCTCTGCTCTGCACAGTCACCTCACAAGTATCACTGGGTGGTTCTGATTACCCATTAAAAAGCCTTCCTGTCCTGTTTATTGCACATCTCATGCCAGTTTGTGATGTTTCCAGTCAGATTTTTTTAATTAATAATGCATTTCTACAAGAGTTCAGAAGGACTTGGCGTGGGAAATTTGCTGTCTTGGGTTTTCTTAAGAAATTAAGTCTTTTGTGGTCTTTTTTGTTGACCAGGGCAGAGATTTATGATGCCCAGGTCAGGTTCTCTTTGATTCCTAGGAACCTAAAACTGTTCACATGCTCCATCTCAGCGACACTGTTTCACTGGTGTGTGTCATTGCTTCCTTTTTGTCCCTAAAATCAACAATCAGCTTCATGGTTTTGCTGAGTCGAGAAGTAAGTTGTTCTTTTGTGCATGTCTTTTAAGATTGTTGATTGCCTCTTATCATTAAGGGTTAAATATACACATATACACATATACACATAATATTGTTCTCTCCATGTGCAGGGGTTGAAGTACACATGACCAGTGGCTGAAAGCACAACCCCTGGGGGGCACCAGTGTTTAGCACTTGCATGGAGGAGGTGTGACTGCCAGTCCAAAGTGTCTGGTGTCTGTTTGTAAGAAGTCCAACATCAAGTTGCAGAGTGTGGCACTCATGCCCAGAATGTTCAGTTTTCCAATCTTTTTCATGTGGGACATTGTGTTGACTGCTGAGCTGCAATCAACAAACAGCAGTCTGATATGAGTGTTGTTACTTTTACAGTGTGTGAAGAGTGAGAGGAGGGAGGTGGACTTGGCCTTCTGTTGTTCCTGAATGGAATTTGGTGAGAGTCCAGACTGGCTGGGATTTTGTTCTGGATGTTCTGAGGAACCAGATTTTTTTTTTTTGGATACTCATTTAGACTTCACACTGAAGACTTTTTAGTTTTATTCAACACATGACCATGGATATTATAAGGTCCAGCAGCTTCTTTCATAGTAATGTCCAGCAGGATTCTTCTCACATCCTGCTGATGCTGAGAGTGGCTGCTCCTCTGGAGGTGCAGCAGATGTAACAGCTGACTCTTGTTGTTTAGATCAAAGTGAGCATAAGATAAGTTAAGCTCATCTGCCAGTGAGGCCTCATATATGATGGAGGCCCTCCTGCTTTGTAGCCTGTGATTTTCTGGATCTCTTGCCACATATCACTGGTGTTGTTAGTGTTCAGATCTCTCTCCAGTTTCCACTGATAGGTACTTTATATATCTACTGATTGAATCCTTGATGCCAGCTTCCTGACTTGCTGTGGGGGTGTTATATGTTGTCTTGTCAACTGACCAAAAGGCAGTTATTTTTACTCTGGATAGACTCTTTTACTTTGTATTCATCCAGTCACATGTGTCAACATGACAACATTGTTTTACAGTGGTCCCTCGTTTATTGCGGGGGTTACGTTCTAAAAATAACCCACAATAGGCAAAATCCGCTAAGTAGTCAGCTTTATTTTTTACAATTATTATATATGTTTTAAGGCTGTAAAACCCCTCACCACACACTTTATACACTTTTCTCAGATAAAAAAAAAGAAAACATGCAAACATAAAGCACTTCAGAGTCATACTGCTAGCGATCAAATATTTAAGCCAAGCCAACGCATTCTGTACTGTACAGGAGACACGGCACAGAGGAGATTGATTGACAATGGTCTACATTCCCTTAGCAAATCAGGACGCAGAACACAATATGTGGGTTCTCCGTTAGCCAATCAAGACGCAGAACACAATGCATGTTCATACTATGTAAAAAAAAGCATGCAAAATTGCACTAAAAAAAATCCGCGAAACAGCGAGGCGGTGAAAGGTGAACTCCGTTATAGTGAGGTACAACTGTTTTCTATTTGGGATGAGTAATAAAATAGAAATTTGTCCTCATAAATAAAATTTTTGTTTGTCGTCAACAATCAATGCCACACCAACCTTAATTCCATTTTCTTTAAACCTAATCCAAGTGGCTTAACCATCAGACTGGCAAATCAGAAAACACATAATATCTACAGTTGCAGTGGTTGCAGTTAGACTGTTTAGGAAAAAAAACAAATCATGTCACTTATTGTCAGATCAAAAAATCACTCATACAGTAAATTGTAAAAAAAAAAGTGACTGACAACGTATATTGTTAATTAAGTTGGAGAGCCTTGTGTTCTCACTTAGTTTACTGCAAAGTACAAAGGGGTAAGAGTCATAAATCATACAAAAAAAGAGAAGGCAAAGGGGAACTATGAACTCATTTCCCACACCTTCAGTCAGAGTTTATAGATGAGGTCCTGACCTCCCAAACTCTCTGTTGTTGTGAGCAAACACAGGCATTTAATGCAACGCTGAATTATTACTGACATCTAGGATGCATTACTTGTAGTTTTACCTCTTAAAAGAGTCTTGTAGTACTGCACCTGTACAAGACTATCAGACTGGCTAATGTAGCCTCGAGCTACTAGCCTTTGGCAGAGATGGAGAGTGTGTTACAAAGGTCTGCTGAGCTAAATTCTTTCTAACATGGAGTTTTCTTATTTTCAGTTGTGTTATCTTCATCTGCAATCCTGCAAGTAATGTCACTTGAGGACATTTTTCAGACTTTAAACAGCTCCCTCTGGACCACCAAAAAAGTTTGCAACTTTTTCTACATTTAAAGTGCCATTAGCAGTGGCGGCTGGTGCTAAAAATTTTAAGGGGGGCGCAGCTCTGGAGGAAACAAACCGAAAAACTTAAGAC
>JAPZDV010000012.1:24608173-24661010 GCA_029814665.1 Acanthurus lineatus
ATCCTTTAAATCTGAAGATGCAGCTTTTAATAAAAGAGAAATTGTCCTCTTATGTTAAAATGAGTTCAAATGTTAGTTTTGCTTCTGAAATGATTTTTCTTTTCATTTCTGTACCTTCAGAAATAAATATCAGAAGGTTACAGAAACTGTTTTTTAATTCCTCTAGCACCAAGGTCTTGTGCGGTCACATTCTGAGCTTGAAAAAAAAACTAATTATCTGATCTAGGTTGCCTATTTAAAAAAAAAACCCTGCTAGCATTCACAGGCACACGCTAATCTTGTTTTCTTAATTTATTATCCTTGATCTATGTAGCTATGGTAGATGTCAGGCCTCCCACTCACTCAGTTACAGTTAAAGCCAGAAGCTGCCCAGCACACTCACAGTCCTCTGCTGTTGACCAGAGAGCAGAGCTAAGGGCAAATGGGGGTTAAGTGCCTATATCAAGGGCAGTTTGATGGCAGTCACTGAGGGAGGAAAAAAAGCAGTCCCCATTCACTTTTCCCAGCTCAGATTTTCCCTGTTGGTCTCTGATTTGAAGTGGAAACGTTTTAGTTAGAAAAACCCACCTTGACTGACTCTCACTGCTAGAAAAAAGCAGAGACACACTAATATTGTCATGCAGTCATCATCTAAAGCATTCAAATCAATCTGGATTTCGAAATCATGGACAACTTAATAATATTTGTTGTATTTTTATAGACTTCTTGCATCAGTATTGCACAACTGACAGCAGTCATGTAAAAGCTAAATCTAAAATCTAAAAGACGAGAAGCAGTGCAGCCAAGGCGGCACTGTGTGACTCTGCAGGGCTTGCCAATGTTTATGATGTCACCCACAGAAACCGCCAGCGCGCAGCCACTGTCTCCTGGCCCTCCATGCCTGACCAGCTGCCTCCTGGAAGAAGCCATGAATTTATCCTCCAAAGCCCAGCGAGATCTGGAGCTTGAGGTGGTTTGGCTGGAGCCCCCTGTGAGTCAGAGCTCCCATGAGAGTTTCCCATAACCTCATTGGACTGGGAGAGAGAAACTTGTCCAAGTTTGTCACTCTTTGTCACTTTTTTTACATTGAAGACATTTTTTTTAAATCCAATTGAGAAATGAGCCACATCTCAAATGTGACAGCTCTTATCATATTTACTGAAAATATTTCCAGAGTCATTAAGAACTCTTCTGTCTGAGAAAATATTCAGTCAGTGGCAGAGGAAGTGGATTTCTCACAATTTTCAAACAGTGCAACTCTATTCCCTTAACCAAGCAAACTGGCAATCACAATTGACATAAAGCTGGCCATATGCAATGAATCAGCGGGACTCACACTTTTCCTTTCTTGTCCTTTCTAGATTAGCTTAATTTTGTTATTATCTTTACATCAACTAGGCCAACATGTCCATTTTTTCCTTGGCTTGGCAAAAAAAAAAAATTGTTTTTTGATATAACATACACATAGATAATGACAGCTGTTTAACAAAAGCTCAGTTAATGGTGCCCATGATTAAACACTCATGGGCAATTTTGGTGTTTTAGAATATTTTTAGCCATGCTCATGCAGTGCTTTTGTTGTGTAACAGTATTGACTGGTCGGACCACCACTTTAATCCTAAAATCACAAATAAAAGATTGAACTCTTATAAATCAGATACTCACTGTTTGCTGTAATGATTTCAGTGCCTCTTTGACAAGTGTCGCCACAGCAGGCTTTCATTAGCTAGTGTATGTTTAGTGCTGGTTAGCAAATGCAAGATAGCAGGCTAAATGAATCTGGTTAACATGGTAAACAGTGCCTGCTAAATATCCCCATGTCAACTCTGTCATTGGGAGCATGTCAACATGCTGACTCATACAGCCCAGAGCACAGCTGTGCTATAAGTACTCTAAGCCTCCTAGCTTATGGAGCCTCTAGCATGGCTGTAGTCTCATAAAAAAGTCAGATAGTGAAGCATAACTGAGCTGCACAATTTCATAAAATACCATGGGTGAGTTTTTATTTTTACTATTGTCAGGTGTGCTGAATAGTTGCTTACATATTGAGCGGTGATTACTTCTTTGTCATTGCTGATGTGAAAGTATTGGAGGAAAACAATCTACACAAGTCAGCACCCCTGCTGATGAAATCTGCGCACAACTTAATGGTTTTGTGGCAATAAAACAGACAAGAGAAGTCGGAGACGACCAAAATTCATCCAAGATGAAATCTTTGCTCTTACAAGTATACTCAATGCACCGTAGAAATATTACCTGTCATAACATAAAAAAGCAGAAGCAAAAAATATGTTGCATATCTTCCTTGTACACTTTGTGTGAACTCAGACATTCCCAGATGTATCCAACAGTTCAGTGACTGTAAACTCTGACAGAGGAATGCTAAATATTTTCCATCTGTTTGATACTAGCCCTGGGGAGGTCACAAGATAATATTCAGCTATTTAACAAAAATTCATCCAGGTCCACTTAAACTTAATTTGCCCTCTAAAACTACCGACATTTGTATTTGAAACACAAAAATGGGTCTAAATAATTATGTGCTATTTGAGATGATGATTTTCTTTTCTTCACTTGTGCCCACATTAAAGATTGCCTCTAAAAGCTCTGCTCAGCTGGTGTCTCCATACAGTTTTCACAGTGATGGATGGAGCTCGCCTCTAATCGCTCTTTTTCATATTGTTCTCTGGCCACATGAGGCTGATACCCCCTCATTAATAAACTTCAGTGATTAATTTCCAAACCTCCCTCTCATGTCCCTTCCCTTGTCATCTGTAGAAAAGGCGCCCTCCTAATTAGTGAACACTGATGGAGCATCTCTAATGCCCAGGGACAAAGGTAAGGAGCAGTGCTACTGTTGAAAAACCTTCTCACTATGGCAAACACATCATTTATTTATTCAGAATTTCATATTTTAATTTTTGACTCAACAAAAACTCTGATACCTTCAAGTACCTCTTATAATGAGCTAATGTGCCCAATGAACTAATTCATTGAAAATAACATACCATGCTGATTATTTTCCCTTCTTTGTTTCAACAAAGTGCAAAGTCATCATTAATTTCTTCGGTGAAATAGTTGGTTTCACTCACAATGCAGGATTATATGTCATTTGGTGCAACAATAGTCCTGTGATAAGACGCGCATTGTTCACAATTGATGGCATTTTAATTCAGTTTGGAGAAAATTCACTTGCAGCTGCAATAATAAAGCAAAAAGGAACCAGTGGCACTGCAGATTGTTTCATAGAGATGCACAGAGACAGACAGACACCCTCATCCAAGTGTCTCAGCCAGGGTTGATCAGACCATAGTTTCCGTCTCAGCAGCATTCGTCCATGGATCTGCCCTCTTGATCCAAAGACACCTAGTGGTTTTCTCCCCAGCTTCAGCAGAGGATCTGATGACCTTCATCTTTGCTTCCCTGGTGATGCTCAGCATGAAGCGTGAATACCCTGAAAATCCTCAGCAGCTCACCTCCACGGGCTCACAGTGAGGTTACAAGCCCTGCCTTCTGCTCTCTCCTACAAGTTCCTGGTTCTTGGTATGCTTTCTTCAGAGCACTGAGTCCCATCATGACCAGCTGCTTGGTGGGGCTTCTGTCTGACTCTGTGAAACATGATGGTCTTTGTCTGTTGGTGGCCCTTGTTTGTGTTGTGCTACCTTAAGCACTTGGTCAAGTCACCAGTGACGGTGCCAGGCTCCAACAGCCTCTTGACAGCTGCTCAGGAGGTGTTCCAAGGATCCTGCTGGCAATTTAATATGTAGCTTGAGTGAGCAAATATTTAGCCTAGCTTAGCTTACAGCCAATACACAGCTTACCTAGCTCTGCACAAATGTAACAAACTCTGCCTAATTGTACTTATATAGCTAAAGACCATCTACATTTCATTTTTGCTTGTTTAATCCAACAAAAACTAAGGTTTAAAACTGACTGCTTTTTTTTTTTTTGTTTGTTTTTGCTCTAGCCCTCAGTACCATACCTGACCAAGCTAGTCACCACTGTGGACTTTTATTTTGAATGATTGATTTTCTAACTCTTGGCAACACAGTGACTATATATTTACCAAAATGTTTAATTACTTCTTAAACGCATTCACCTTGTTTTTCAAATTAAATGTTACTTTGTAACTTGCATTATTTTTTTCAAAAGAAAGAGACAGACTGAAGGATTTTGTGTCAAGAATCATTGCTTTGATATTTCCACAATTTCAATATTCAATCTTTATAAACATTTTAAATAAAGATGCAAATGTTTTGTAGAGGTCAGACTCTTTTGCTTTTTTTGAAACTGAAATGCATATTGAAATTGTACTTTGTGGTTCAGTGGTTCTGATTGAAAAGATCGGAACACTTTTTAAAAAATTTTATTAGGAAACCTTGATATATATTTTGAAATGAGATCGTACAAAGTGACCTTTTAAGCATTTGAGATTAAAAGTTTACTAGAGTTATTCATTCATTTCTAAATCATAATAAATGAATAACTTGCAATTGCTGACTCTATTTGGAGGAGAAAAACTATTCCTGCAAGTATTTACTGTGTAATTTTGAAAATGTTTTACGTTTGAAACTTGTTAAGCAGCCCTCCAAATTTTTTGTAAATCATCTCTCCACACAGAAGGAATTGTTACTTTTTTAAAACTAGAATGGACCACAAGAGCAAGAACACAAGTCCAAGAAAGCCTTTCATATATTTTTCATTACAACAGGACGTTCAGTGATCATTTGCATGCATAATAGATTGCATCTCCTCACTGAAACTGTAAAAACCGAACAAGGAGGTCAACAAGGGGTTGAAGCAAATAAGCAACCTTTCCTGACACTTATGTATGAGTTCAAATCACAGGGATTGTATATTACTTAGAGATGACCTCTGGTCACAAATGAATAGATATCTTTTCTTCATACATACTGTGCTCATGAGGGGCTAATGATGGGTAAAATGTACAGCAGGGTAGAGAGTACAGAGCTGTGCTTTGATGAATCTGGTGATTATATTCTGAAACACTCCTTTGCTCTACAAACTGCTGTGGCATAAAGTAATCCTGCGTAGATCTCACTGACTAAAAAGGCATGCTAACTATTGATGTGTGAATCCCACAAGCAAAGGATTCCTGCCGTTCATGCCTCAGATTATAGAGTAAGGCACCTTTGGTTCCATCAATCTTTACTATCATGTCACCAATTATGTTCAAGTTAATACATCTCATTTACACATCGGATTTCAGTCAGAATCTGCAAAGCCTTGGCAGTAAATTGGGATGAATTATTCAAAAGCAGGGTCTATTGATCTATAGGTCTTCTGGTACTTAAGAATGTAGTATGTAGTGCTTTAAATGGGTCATATTATTAAGGAAAAAAAATTGGATTTTCAACTGTAAAAAATCCTGTGTGCTGTTCTCAAGTTTTCAAGCATTAGCTGATCTTTTTATATGCATTAGGGAATGTTTAGAGGCATAGAGTTCCTGAGAATAGATCTCTGTATCTTTTCATCCTTCAAAAACCTCACTGAAATTATTATGATTATTATGAGCACTTTTAGTAAATTCAGTTTTAAGTTCTTGATGTCCTTTGGACCTGGTCTCCAGCTGACTGACTCCACTTGACCTCAGATCATGGCTGAACGATAATTCAATATCATCAGTAAATTCCATAGCAACCGGCATGCGAATGAGGTGGCCTGTGGCTCTCTCAAACTGGTGACATAGTTTCTTTTAATCTGTCTTTTTTTTGCTTTATTGCTGAAAAATGTATGATGTATAAGAGAAATACACTTGACAGCACTGGAAAGGAAAATTTAGACTTAGAGCAGTAGATTATTGAGACACAAAGTACCCATGGGACCTTCTGACCACCCAGCCAGACCAGCATTACCTCCAGGAGGAGAGGGAAGAGGGTCAGGATGGGAGTCATTAGCCCAGCTTGGATTTAAGGCTGCTTTCTGGCGAATGTCTGGCTGCAGGAAAGTGAAACAGACAAAATAAGACTCTTGCTGACCAAGCAGCAGAAAATCAGACTGTTGAGCACACATTGTTGCAGAGATCTATTTCCACAAAAACATTTCAGTCACACAGTCAGATGGACAGTGTTTCCCAGATGTGGTCTTTTGATGTGAAGATTTCCACCATATCATCATCCGTCGCTGCTGATTACATTCTCTCAGACACGCACATACCCCCCCCCCTTTCCGTTTTTCTATCTTTGTATATGTTCCATGTCTTTGACATGAAGGATTGCCATTTTATTGCGTTATCATTAGTTGTACAAGGACAAATAAACAACCCAGATCGATCTTTAAGAATAAAACTTGTGTGTTTCCAAAAACGCTCTATTGCACATTACACAAGAGTTTTGTACATCATAGAGGTCTAGTTCATAACAGTAAATCTCAGGTTACTATCTTGCATATTTACTTTGTTATTTGTATGTCATTAAAAGCTTATGAATTCACCTTGTGTGTATTATATTGTTGTATTGTTACTCCAAGCTGGAGCAGTTTTCTGCATGTCAGTCAATTTGTTGTCCATTCCATTGAACACATCATAATATAGGCATGAACACCATGTGAGGACAACCTAAAGAAAACTGATGAAATCTTTTGAACTGAACTAGGGCCCAAGCAAAAGAAAAGAGCTTAATCTCGGTTAATAATGAGCCCTGAATTATTTAATAATGTGTTTCAGAGTTTCAAAGTCTCCAACAAATTTGCAATTACTCAAGTAACCTAAAATCAATTGATGCTAAACTGAAGATCCTTTGGGATTTGGGATCAATTTTTTTATTGAAAGCAAGCTTTAGGTGTGTCTATGAGTTGAGTAGATAAAGGGGAGAAGCCAACTGGCTGGAATAAACCTTTTTATTAAGTTATAGTTTTAGAAAAAAATCCAACACAAATTCACAAACAATGATTAACATGCACAATTTTAGTATACAAGACAAAACAGTTACTTTTCAATATGAAAATGCCATTCTACAGGTCAGTATCTCACAGAGATAATTGATTAATACACCAGTATTAAGGTCGGAGGACACACTATATAAAAGCAATAAGGTTGTCTTGATGGCCATGTTTAAAAAATATATGGAAGCTATTTACACTGCACCAGGTACACCTCTTTCTAACAACAACCACAGAAACCAATCTAAACACATTGTGATCGTATGGAATAAACAATTATGTTGTTCTGTGATCAATACATTTCAACCATTCCAGCTGGTGGCTCCAATCCATTATTTCATTTCCTATGGATTGTACTTTGTAGTAATTATTAAAGCACAAGGCCAAAAACCATAGTATTGTTTTCTTATGTGAGTATAAGCAGAGGTATGAAACATTAGCCTGAATTACAACTACATAAATAAAAAACTCTGAGGAACTGCCACACATTTAAGCACTGTTAAATAATAAATGTGTCTACCATCTGGCAATGAGGTTACCTTAATTTGATATAAACAGAAATATAAACACTTGAATCACATAACTGCACACACAAGCTGCTTTGAGGCCCGGTCACACCAGAAAATGTCAGAATTCATCTGCACATCTTTGTGTAACAGGCGTTGATAGAGACTTGGTGACACTGTGAATACTCACTGGGCTAGTTTTGAAACTACGTAAGCTGTCTAGCTAACAGCTAAATACGCCAGACTTTTTCTTCTCAGGACTGTACATCGTTTTTTTTTAAAAGCTCTCTGAGCTACCTAGCTTGCCTGCTGCTAGTCAGCAAGCTCATTATCTTGATGCATAACGGGACTCTAAGTTGACTCAGTTTATTCATATACTGATATTAGTTCTATCAAAACTGGTTTAAAATCCATTCCTCTTTGTGGAGGAGTTTATTATCTTCTTAAAGGAGGGTTCAGTAAATAGTGCAATACAGTACATAAGCTATGTTAGCTTCCTCTATTTTGGATTCTCTGGTTACATCAAAGGTGAGCAATGTCAAGATAGTTTGTTAAGGGTCAAGATCATAAAAAAACTTTACTTCAGTTGAACTCCACACAAAAAAAGATTACACAAGTTTACCCTACAAATAAATTCACTGATTGGAGCAAAGCCATTGAAATGGAAACTGATTTCATGAAGAAATTTTACTTTTTAAATACTGGTGTGACTGGGCTTTAATGCTGTCAGAAACAAATATATAGAAGTGGGCTGCTACTGCTGGTGCGTGGCAGCCTAACAGAGGTTGCTTTGAGCATTTAACTCAACAGAATCAGCCAGCCAATCAATTTCAGGTCACTGCTCCAATTTAAAGTCACAATCTACCACTACACTATAAAATACTTAGAAAATATGTGAAGAAAAGAGCAGATAGAATGATATTTCCTGTAAAAGAAAACCAAAACACAGCGATGCAAAAAAAGAATGCCTTTGAAATTGTCTGATAGAGAGTAAAGTTGTGGAGGACATCTGAAACATCAATGACTGTAACACAACAGAAGAGTGCAATAAGAAAGCGGCCATCAGTCAATCAAACAGCTGAATTGTGACAGCTGTAATAATGGGGCAGGAAAATCAATATCCCATTGACTGGTCTGCAGCAGTCTAATCAACGAGCACAGAGCTTTATGAAACCAGTCAAGGAGCAGATAGGACAGCCTGATTATGTCGGCCGTTTGGACTTTTTACGAGGCCTCTGGGGTCTGCACACCTGTTCAGACGGCTAAGTGAGGACATCCAGTCACCTTGCATCAGTTCCTTGTGCTTTCATTCGACTTTGGGGCAGGTGGGGTTTTGGAGGGAGGGAGAGGGGGGTGCAAAATAGAGATGGCGACAGCCTTCGAGCTAATGACCTACACAGCCCCATGTTCGGCAAAAGGCACAGTAATGTGTAGCAGTTTAGTTGACTGTATCCTTCCACATCCACGTGAACATTGTGAGGAGCACGGTAATCACACCACGGCTCTTACTTGGGTTGCTTTTGACAGACTCATCCACATGATAAAAGAGCATGAAAAGTAGCTCCACCAGCAGAGTAGCAATGTCCTTTTGTAACTGTTCAGTCTGGTATGGGAGACGGTGATGGGGTGAGGATAAAATGACAGCCATGCCTTTCGCTCCATTTCCAGTCTGGCCTCTTTCACCGTGGTATTGGCATCAATTATTCTGATGCCTTAATAGCCCATAAATTATGCCACGGATGGAGTCATACATTTCTTATACCCCAGACCATAAATGCTGAAATCAAAATTTCCGCCGTGTATCTCAATCCGTTGCGGGTTTTCTAAAGCTTCTAACCCTTGTCTTGTCTTGGGTGCCCCAGTGTACTTTTTTTTTTTGAAAATGAAAATTTAATTAACGTATCCTTTCCCATAATGGGCTCCCTCTACATTATGAATTTCCTGTTCTTCCTTCCTCTTTCTCACTAATTTCTGCAGAGAGAAAAGCAAACATTGCCTCCACTGCCACATGAATCTTTTTCCTAAGCTATTTGAAAAAGAGAGAAATAAAAGAAAGAAAGAAATCTGAGTGAAGGCACTGTTATCCTGGAGTTCATTGTGCACTGGGCCAGCTGGTCGTTTGATGGTACATGCTCTGAGATATGATCTACGTATCTAGAACACGGGTCGTCTAAATGCAGTGAAGAAACGGTACACGTGGGACCTGCTTGACTTAGTAACACCACGTCTCTATTCTCTGCATTCTCGGCTTTTCACTGGACTGAGAATGAAGAGCATGATAGGCATTTATTATTCAGAGGAGCATGAGATAGAGAGCAAATGCCAGGATCTATCAGAGTATAGTAGAGGGCCTTAAGCTCAGGAGCCAGTGGCTCTCAGACAGACCTAATGTTTTTTCAGTACACAGAGATAAGTGGGTTTGAGGCACAGTTGATCAATTTCCTGTGCATCTTTTATATATCCAACAAAGCCTGGTAAAACTTTTAAGTCTGAAATAAGTGTTTTATTTGGCAAAAAGCTGCAGAAATATGATGATTGTGGGTATAAGCTGATGTTTAATCACTTTAACTGATTCAGTTTAGGATTTATCTTAAAGACAATAAAATATGGATGCAGTCAGTGTATGTAGGCTAATCACCTGCAGAGAAGGTGACCTTGAGAAGATAAATTCTTGTGAATACACTTTTATACCAAAGGTTTTTATATAGGAATAAAGAAACCATAAAGCAAGCAGCTTCTGTCACCTACTTTGGTATGGACTGTATGTGTAAAATGGGTTTTAAGGCAGTAGTATCTCCAATGATACTCGTAAGTCATGTCGACATCATAACTCCTAATGAAACCTAGACTACAGTGGCACTTATGACGCTGAAAGAAATACCGAGAGATATCATGCACGCAAATGATCACGTCTCTATCTGATGGTCCTTAATAAGAAAGTGGCATGGTCCCTTTAAGAGATCAGTGGACTCCAGTCCTTCCCAGTCCTTCCCAGCCCTGCCACTGAAGCCCAGGCCTCGTGCCAGTCCAGTGGAGGGGTTTACATAGGACAGGCTGACTGAAAGGATGAAGGGGGGGTGGCGCTCCTTGTGCTCTGATTAGACATCACCAGACGGAGCAGAGCAGTGCACTGATGAGAACTGCAGAGAGGTAAAATGGGCTGAGGCGGATCGCTCCTGAGCCCCGTGCTCCCATGCCTGCAACAAAAAAACCAGCAGAGCCACTCGTGAAGAACCAGAAATACCCCTCCAATCAAAAGAAGAAAACCTGTGCTCTGCTATGCTATCCTCTAAATTTTTTGACAAGTCATCATAAATCAAAAGCAAACTGTGATTTTATTTTTTTCCATACCTACATTATTATTAGTTTTCAACAGGAGAGGCTATTTAAGTATCCTGAGAAGATAAAGTTGGTATCACATCAAAGAGGAGAGCGGCAAACTGAGCCGCCTCACAATTTTGCACAGCAGTGGGATGGGGGCACAGAACTGCTTTATATGCTGCAGCGCTGTGCAGCCAGTCAACAAGGAATAATAACCTAATGGCAGAGATGGATGACACCGCGCACGCATTTCTAAAAAGGTCGCTTTTCTCGCACTCGAAATAAGTCCATTACACATGGTTGGAAAGGGATGCAATGAAGCCAAATTAAATGTTGTCTCTGAATTATTGAATCCTTACTTCAGCTTTACCTGTGGTCAAAAAAAAGGAAAGGATATAAAGATGGAAAGAGAACAGTAAACTCACTCAATTTATGAATGTGGATGGTTTCGCTTTCCACACCTTCGCCGCCCTCACTCGTGGCCTTGATCTGAATGAGATAGTTGTCATCGGCGGAGAGGCTGAGCCCCACAGTGGTTTTGTTGGTCTGGATAGTGGTGATGGTATTGTAGCGATGTCTCTTCAGCAGCACCTGAGGCAGCAGAGGGTGATGCAGAAAAATGAGCTAATGCAATAACCATCAGAATCTAATCTGGATGGACTTCAAAGCTTTTTCGGTGAATTGGGACCTACCAAATACCCAGTGACCTTTGACTCTGTCTCCATAGCTACAACAGGATCCCAGTGCAGTGTGAGTGTGGAGCCAATCATGGTCCATTGTATGTTGACTGGAGCCCGATTTGGAGCTAGAAAAAAAAAGAGTTAAAATTATACCACTGGATATACTGCATTACTATTACCTGTGGTTGATTTTTTCAAAACAATGTATGTATATGAAACAATTTAGAGTGAAGCTCCCGCTTAATAGAGGATCTCCATGTGGAAAGATTTAGATATGAAAAACTCTCATCTTATCAGTCTGAATAATAAATTGAGGCTGCAGTGGAGCACCCTCACTGCTTAAGACAGAGGGAGTTCGGAGGTGGCCCTGAGAGCTTAACAGACTGCAACCTAGAGAACACCTGCAAATGGACAAAACAAAAGAAAATGAGGAAAAAATCTTATAAAATATGACAACACGTGCAGTGTTTGGAAGTAAGTGTGGCAAAGTAAGAAAAATCAACCAGCAGGTGCAGGTGCTAGAGCATGCATGTCATATACTAAGACTGAGTCTTTGGCACAGCCTATTGCTATGTATCATCCTCACTCTCTCAGTACAAAAAACCCCACCAAAAAGTAATTGAAATAAAGAAAAAAAAACGTAACTACAGAGACGTGCTTTTTAATACAAAACCTGTATTTTTATGTATTTGGTTGTTTTCTCACTTTGCAGCTTCAATCTAATTTCTGCAAATGTTTTAAGTTGTTTGACATTTTCCTAATTTACTTACATTTAATCCGTTTGTGCGCTTTTTTTTAATGCTGTAGTACATTGAGCTTCCAAGGGTACCATAGAATTCTCACTGCTGTATGGTCATGGACAGAAATTCTCCGGCCACAGGAAATTAAAAAGAGGGATTGCCAAAGGAAGCTCTGACTATGCTATGGTTACTTTTTTACTCAAACTGTGGAATGTCTGTGGGCTGAAAGGACTACATTTCAACAATCCAGCCTGCACAGCAGTGGTCTAGTTTAGCTTAACATTGCTTGTCCATTTTAAATACTGTAGCTATGTTCCACTCAACCCTCTGATTTATCTGCTCCTCTTCTTGCTTTTTTTTTTCTAAGGTAAAGGGAAAGCTCTCCTGTCAGATTAAATTTGGTGAGCACGACGGACGTATCTGAGGAAATTGCCATGGCTATCATGTTGAGGACAGTACCACGTCATCTGAAAGAGACATGGGTTCATGAACGAGGACCATTTAGAAATGATTTGAATGCCCCACTGGGACACACTCACGTGGTTTCTTTGTGGTGCTGTTGATGGGTGCCGACTGTGGCCCCGGGCCAGCCGTGTTGAAAGCAGCCACAGAGAGGTAGTACACTGTGTTCGCTTTCAAGCCAGTGATGTTAACCAGCGTGTAGTTTCCAGACATGCGCACTTTGCCAACAGTGTCCGGTTTGGTGTCATCTTCCCAGTACACGACCTGTTGGGCGAAAATAAATAAATAAACAAATAAAGGTCACAATCAATGGCACAGACAGCCAGATTCTAGCGGTGCATTTCACTGCATTATTGAAATTCATATTCCATCATGAAATCTGAAATGCTGTTTGTATTACAGAGAAGGAGGGAGGGGGGGATGATGAATAATGAATTTTTCACTCGTGGAGGCTCAATTACGGATGCACATCCTCTCAACCACACTGGCCATATATAAAGGGCATTAGTGGGTCATTTGATAACTGACCTAGAAAGAAAAAAATCATGATTGCTGCCTCCTTTATTTATGAAAACAACGTTAGCTCTCACTGCTGTCTGAGGAAACGGTATATAAAAATTAATCAAATAGGTTATGGATAAATTTTGCAAATGTTTCAAAATACCTAACGTGTACTTGTTAGTAAACCATTTGCTACAGCAAAGCAGGATTCTGTTAAACAAACTGCTGAGTTTGCTTTCCTTCAGGCTATTTGTCTTAAGGGTGCAGGTGAAGAGGTATTTGAGAAAGCAAATGGACTAATTTGCCGTTTGCTTTGGGTCATCTTCAATATTCATGTGTGTGGTATTAAGTGACATAAGAGTTAAATCAATAAATAATCAAACTGAAATGTTAAGTCTGCCCTCGGGGATATTTCTGCTATAAATAATTTCATTTCAAATCTGTTGTCAATTAAAGCTGTGTATTCCAAGCACCCCAATTCAGTTTACGGTAATAATGATGATTGCATTAAACTGAAACTGGATCTTATTTGCAATCCTAACAACCTCTAATTAAAGGCTGAGTGCCGTATACATGCAGTCTGCAGCCTCAGATCCATACATGCTCTGGTGGTCTGTTGAGTTTCAGCAGCTTTAACCACAAAATCTACTTCAGGACCACGTTTGGAGAAATGAGCTCTGTTCTAAAAGGACAATGTGGCCACTGCTATGGCAACTGGAGAGCTTTGTGTTGCGGGCCAGAGGTGACAGATATTGAAAGAGCACCGGGGGTGGAAAAAACAGCAAAGTCCTCTTTGCATTCTTGAAAGGATGAGGGATTTTATTCTACTCTGGTGGGTTTGCTGTCGGTGCACCAAAGTGTTGAGGTCATTTCTTGATAATATCACACTTAAAACACGATCTTAGCAGAGATACATCAGAACAAATAGTAGAATATTATATGTTAGAAAAGAGAGAAAAAAAAACATTTTTAAGAACAAGTAAAGTACAGTTATGAGCTGATAAACAAGCTACAAGGAAAAGCTCAATTATCTTGCTATTTGAGAAATAAGAAAAGAGTGATTTTGCAGAGAGTCATGAAGTACCTCATATCCGAGCACTCTTTCAGGCAGGGCAGGGAGAGCTTCCCAGATCACTTCAATTTGCACCGCAGACACACTTCTAGTCCTAACCCTCTTAGGAGCCACACTGGGGACTGCAGAGATAGAGCACTGGTGAGATTCCCAGAGACTCATCCAACACCATCACACACACTAATAGCAGTAAGAGGAAAGGCACAGAATAGACCTGTAGTTTCACTGAAAAGCTATTTCCCCATCTCTCTTTTAATGGGATCTGTGACTGACATAAGGGAAGACTATCTGCCCAGCAAATTCAATTAACAGAATACCTCCCTGACAGCGCGGTGAGGTAAGTGTCTTCTAGGATTTCCTGTAATCTACCAGCATGATAACTAATATCAAGTTGACATTTCCAGTTTGAGAGGGGAAGGAAATAACAGCAGTGGAAAAAAATAATCATTTCATCATTACTTTTCCAAGGTCAGAGTTGTAAAGGAAGAGATTATAGCTTATTTAAGCAGCACTCAAGTGTGTACTGTACCTTCCTCTGCTGAGTACACTGTGGCAATCGAGCTGAAGGGCCCCTCCCCTCGATTGTTGTACGCCCCCACTTTCACGTCAAAAGGTGAGAATGGTGGGATGGTATCATTGCGGAAGATGTAGCGTGCCACACCGGATGTGGAGATAACCGCTCGCGTCCACGTGACTGTGCCCACAGGCCTGAAGGCGATGATGTAGCCGAAGCCCTCTCCGTTCTGCAGTTCCTCGGGAACAGGCTGGGAGCAAAACACAAAACTATAGTGATATTAAAACGCATACAGACAAAGAAACAGACAGGCCCGTCTCTGCGCTGTACCTCAACAAGGGCTTCTATGATTAGACATTTTGCCTCTTTCTTCGTCGTTTTCACCCAGAACACTCTGCAATCACCTTTTGCCTTATCTTTTCCTCCTGCATGGCTATGTAATTGTGGCTAAAGTGCAAAACTCTTCAGAGAGAGTGCTCTCTGGCCCTGCTTTTGGTGGGAGAAATGGCACTCGGAGGCTGAGCCAGAGGAGAGGTGTCTTGCTCTAATGTAGGTCATAAAAATGCTCCGTTCAATTCTGCACAATTAAGCAAAACCATTACTTGGCCATGGAGAGAACAGTAAAATGTGACAGATGACTTACCTCCCATGTTATCACTAATTCAGACTTTGTGCCGCCTCCACCTCCGACATCAGTGGGAGCTGTATCAGGAACTGAGAGGTAAAGCCCAGAGGGGAGCAATTAGAACACAGTTTACAAAGCTCAACGACAAGCTTCAACTATGCTTGTAGCTTTATGACAACGGTGCCTTCTGCAGATTCTGTCTTCCAGTTTACATCACACAAACCCCTCTGTGCGAACACAAACATTTCATAGAACAGTGAATTACTGATATTGCCCAATTGTCACTGTGCATAAACACCAAGCCAAGATCTGTAGTATTTTGCAAATGACATTCAACTCAACCCACTCTATTCCTATTCCCATTCAGCTGTTTGTACACCGCAGTGTGATGGTAAAACTAACAGTGTAGGTGGAAGAGCACTCGTGCACGTCCTTATAGTAACCTTTAGTAAGTGGAGTATCGCATTTAATGTGTCAGTAAATGGTTATTACTGCATTTATGTCTGATGCTCATGTATGGAATGTTGGGAAGTGAGATTCCGACACTTCCTCGTTCCTCCCTCCTGCCTGGTAAATAGCTTCGGGAACCTGGATTGTTAATGTGTGTCTGGCTGTGTGTTTGTTAAGTAAAGACTCTGCACTGAAACAAAGACACCTTACAAAGCCCCATGTTACGGTTCCTGCTATATTCTATTATAGCTTTATGGTAATGCTAAATATCATTTGACCAAATATGGGGAAGCCACAAAGCAAATCCTTCCTGTAAGTTACATCAGCAACCTTCAAACATAGGACCTCTCGACATCAGGCTGTACTTACAATTTAAGATTGATCTATTAATATTACAACAAAAAAGACACAAAAACAAAAAGCAGTCATTGTTCTGGCTTTCAGCTAACAAGGATGATCACACACATACCTCTGCAAAATCAAAGGATCTCTTATATGCTGAATTTTGCTTCTTGAACTTATTTCTACAATTCCGCATCCATCACAGAATGCCAATTAAAATGCACTTCCTGAGCTCCATCAGAGCTGTCAAGACATTTTTATTTTCAGAAGAAAATCAAACAATTGCCAGTGTGTTTATTTTAACCTCAAGGCAGTATTAAAGAATTGCTGTCCTACAAACATTACCAACTAATGATTACTATGGAAGCCTCGAATGGCAAAAAAAAAAAAAATCTTGTTATCCATTTTAAAAGTTGTATCTAAATTGTTTTCACTCCTTTGTTTATTATTTAGGAACAGATGAAACAAGGTTTTGCAAGGACAATCTTTCTTAAGTTCTTTAAGTTGCTTTCTTTCCCTTTTTTTGTTTCTTTTCCATCTGTGTCAAGGACTTTTTTCTTTTGGCAAGATATTTATTTTTTTAATGACTTTTTTTATCTGTGAAAACAGTTAAAAACATAAAGATAACTTTTTTCAAGATCATTTGTCTAAGCAATTGTTAAACTTGTTTTTCACTACTTCATTGTTCTCCACACCTCCCTACACATGGGAGAAGTCTGCCTTTAGGGCTTTTGAAACCCTGAGACAGTGAAAATAGTATAAAGAGTGACTGGTAGAATTCAACTCATTATTTTCAGTTTTCAGCCATAGTTTAGTTTGGGAAATAAACCATGATTTAGAATAGGAAAAGATGGTGGTTTATGTTTAAATCGACCCTTTCAAAATTTTAACCATGTCCGAGTCTTGGCTTAAAAAGACTAAAATGAAAAAAGAAAATTATGTTCAGGTCTAAAAAATCTAAATAAATTTATCCTGAAAAACATTTTCCCAGCTGGCCTTTTTATTTTATTTTATTTTATTTTTTGTCATTATCTGTTTGACAGATGAAACATTGCAGCTTTTTCCTATTAAGTCATAAACACAGGACTAATATCAAAATTCGATTATTTACATCACAGCAAAATTGGTCTTCACCTCTTGTGTATTTTCTTTAGTATGAGTGTGCGAGAGTGCATTAAAGTGCTTAGTTTTACGTACTGGCATCCTCTGTCCTGGTCTTAGCCGAGGATGGGCTGGGCTCTCCCAGGCCTACGGTATTACGAGCCACCACCCTGAACTCATACTCCACCCAGGCGTTCAGACCCACCACTGTGGCTGTCAGCATGTTACCGTTGACCACCTCTGGCACTAAAAAGTAGAAATAAGTTCTTTAGAAAATCACACTGCTTGACAAATATAATCAACTGATTGATTAACAAACACTAATAATAGGATAAACACCTAAAAAAAAGGTGTTCATGTTACCTGTGTCAACAGCCTGCCAGCCAACAGTAAACGGCGTTCGCGCCTGAACGATGTAGCCGGTGATGGGGCTGCCGTTGTCCCTTCCAGGAGTCCAAGAGAGCTGTGCTGTGCTGTCTGTGATTTCCTCCACTGCTACCTTGTCTGGAGGACCTGGCGGACCTAATTCAATCAGACAATAGGAAGGGTGTACTTGAAATGATCACCCATTCTAGGACACCCCCCTTCATAAAACTCAGAAAGATTTCTGCACCTTCTTACATATCAAGGCCATCGTGCTCTCTTTAATTAAGAACTACCTCCTCAGTGTGTGCGTACAGGGACTCTTCATTCACTGCATGTGTTATCTGCAGGGCTACAAAGTGATTACTGAACATTGAAACACCAGCCATAGAAAGAAACAATGAAGGGTATTATTTAGGAGGAAAGAAAAGAAAGAAAAGAGGGGCTTCATGGGAGCATACACTTGTGAGAAGAATAAAGAAAGCTTGATACAGAGAGAGATGTGAGTGTTCGACTGTAACACGCTTTAGCTTTACCATGTTGCTGTTGTTTGCACTACTGCTCAATTATTCAAATGCTTTCCATGATATTTTGTCGATGTGTAAATGAGCCAATTATAGTCATTTTCTGTGATAAACATTGCCTTCTCAAAGCACCTGGGACAGCTATTACAGTTTGTTAAGGGCATGAATACCAATGGAAATCACCAGAGATAAACCAACACAGCGAGCCAGATACACCAAGCACATATCAACAAAGCTACCGCGGCCTGAAGTTGCATTCCATTTTTTGCTTTGCTTCAGTGTGTATTTATGGGGAACCTCAGGGATTTCTCACATATTTCTGAGTCAATCTTTTTTCTCCTTAAATACTTGAGCAGATGCTTCAATGCCATAACATTTACAGTAAATATAATAGGGCAGGAACACTCTACTTGGTTTGCCTAAAAGGCCTCTTTTGCAAAATTGCTAGAGGGCAGATGCCAGTTCATAAAAAAAACATTCAAAATATTTATCAGATAAAATGTAGAAACATAAAAATGCCATACCTTATCTTTTTTTGTGATTTTTTTCTTGTATTAAGTGACTTACGTAAAGGTTCAGTGTGCAGGATTTAGAGTGATCTGATGTCAGAAATGTTATATAATGTATAATGTACATATAATGTAATATAACATTTCACTTTCTGTTCATTTGTTTGTTTGTCTTTTTTTGTTATAATCACTCCCAGAACTAATTGTACCTCATGTACAGAAGGTAAGGGTGAGGGAAGGGATATTTAGATGGGTGCAGCCTGACTACTAGATGCCACTTAATCCTACACACTGGACCTTTGATTTATTAACTAAATAATACAAAGACTGAAACTAGGAATGAATGACAGACGAATCAGAAATTTTACTTCATTCAAAGGCTGCAAGTGTATCATAGTTGCTGATTGTGGGTGATTATAACTGAAATATTTGTGAAAACATTTACTTGAGTTGCAGTCTCTATCACAATGCAATCTCACACTCACTGCTCCTACCCATGACAATATGAACAGAATATTCCTTTCTGCCGGCATAACATCTCTATATGGTTTTATCAGGTCACCACATAGCTTCAAAGTCTTCTGGAAGTGTTTCAGAAGTAATGCATTTGCATGATGACCTGCCCAGATTTACTCTATTTCATCATTTTTGCATGATGCTTCTGCTTTTACTTTGGGCACATAGGCTATGTATTATGGTTTTCTTTTTTTTCTTTTAAGTGCTTGGTTTAGCAATATGATAAGATCAAGAGTCTACACAAGGTGTTTTCTTTTGAAAATTGACCAGATTCTCTGTTTCACTCTTGTGGTTGACTTCGGGCCTCACTTAATCTGCTGTGAGCAGCTTGATGCAGCTGTGGAGTGAAGCGGAGTGAAGCTTCTGAAATGCTTAAAAAAAATGCTCTGTCACATTCAGTGGAATCACATGAATTATCTTGAGTTCCTGCGAACCACTATGGCAACTGCATCACAGCTGGAACAAAATGCAGGTGAAATCTGCCATTTACTTCAGCTGCTCTTTAGCCAGTAATTGTTTACTATTTTTACTTTTCATGCATTACTCTGTCTGATCTACAATTGACAAGATCTGAGAGGCTATCACACAAAGCTCAGCCTTTTCTTTGTTACAGCCCTACTCTCTGTACAGCCTTGACAGAATTTCATAAACATATTTTTGTTGTCAATTAAAAAAATGGTGAGTAGGTCACCCAGCACCTTTCTCTTACCTTTGACAACCAAGATGGCAGAGGTGGACAGGCTCTCCACATCAGTGTCAATAAAGCAGACATATTTCCCTCCATGGTTCAGCTGGATGTTACGAATCATCAGATCCCCCGATATAGTCTGGAAGGGAATATGATCAGCTAAGTAACAGATGCGGTGTTATTTTATCACTCAGCTTTTGGCTCTAGGATGTTCTGAAACATTTATAATGCTTTGCACAATCACATTGTCTCCAGGCCACTGATTTTTGCATCTCTCCAAACAACAAAAACAGACATGGCAGATGTACTCCACACAAATAATGCTATTGGCTGCCCTTCAGGCGCTACCCAACCAACCAGCCCCCACACCCCCAACAAAGAGCTACCAGCTATACACAGGACTCAAAACAAACAAAATCTAGTTAATTGGCAAGACAATCCTAATTATTCTGTAATTACATAAGCTCAAGCAAGATTGAGAAGAACTCCCAGTGTAAAGAGCAAATATTATTTTAAGCAGGATACATGTGGTGGCCATGAGGGAGCACAACAAACATCAACAAACTTTACACTTTACTAATCTGAATTAGGACAGTTGGATTATTTGTAGCTGCAATAAGGACAGTCTTTTGAACAGATAAGATTATTGTTTTCTGTTTTCCTTATCAACAAAATTCTCATTAAAGGACCAAAATCATCAGTGCCCATGTTCACTGCATCCTCCCTACAATGTTGATGGTATTCAGCTCCTACTGAAGACACAAATGGAAAAAAAAATGGTGCCAAATTCTAAGCACACTTGCTTGAGGCATGCTCTTCACCTCCTGGGGCCAACGGCACCAACTGGGCATAAGTCTGGTCTTAGCTAAGACTGGTCTTAACTTGGCATTCTAAGTGTAATTTGGCGGTTAGGCCCGTTGCACCACCAGGGCTTAAGCATGCCTCTCTCTAAGACTGGTCATGTATCTTATGCCTGGTCAGGGGGAGGCGCAAAGCCGTAATCTTGGCTGTCACTATAGCTCACAGCGAAGGCAGCCTGACTCAGAACAGTCCTTAACGTTATCTGTTTTTGCTTTCTAAACGTGATGGTTTCCTCTTATTTGTGGTTAATTTGGACTGCTTGGCAGTTAGCATTGTCCAGTCCTAGCTGTACATCTATTTTGGATGTTGTAATTTCCATGTCCATGAAAATTAAATTGAGCTTTCTTTTATCTTCCATATTTACAGCAAAATGATAGGAATTAACAGAAGGAGAGATGTAACAGCATATCCTAGTAAAGCATGGTGCTAGATGATATCCATACTAATGTCCTAAGTCAGTCTTAGTTAAGACCAGTCAGCTGAAATATCATAAGTGCAAATTGATAGTTCTCTTGTGTCTGTGCTCTGTGAGATTTGTCCACGTAACAGCTAATTTTGAGCTTTGACAACCACAGATGGCTTGCAGAAAAATGACACTGCAAAAGCCCATGGGCAAATGTAGGAGTAGATACCTCATTTGCATACACAAGGTGCAATTAAGAACTTTCAAAACTGTTCACGCTGAGGTTGAATAGAGTGCTGTAAAATAATGTGCATTAAACAGGTACAAGCTAAAACTTCAGTGAGTAAGTATTCAAAGGGTTCATTGCTTGATCATCATCAGCATCTGAGTTACATGTTTTTGTGACCACTCTGACCCGACCTCCTGACTCTCAAGCAGATGCCGCAACGTCTTAAAGTCTGCTCTCAAAAACATTCCCAGGTTTGGTTCATCATTGCCAGTAATGCAAGAGATGCGTTCATGGCTATGACTCAAAAACAAACAACAGTGTTTGCAGTAGGAGAGCCTGCAGTCTCCAAGACAGAAGAAGGTGCATCAGGTCAGGAGTGCAACCAAGAGCATGCTGGTGGTTTTCTTTGACATTTACATATTTGTGCAACATGTATTCATCCCACAGGGTCACTCTATTAATGTAGAGTACTTCTATGACGCTCTTGCTCTAGATGAAACATTAGTGCAAGCAACCTGAACTGTGCTGTAATGGCAATTAGGCTCTCCCAAATGACAACACACCAAGAAGTTTCTCACCCACGTGAACCAAAATGGTCTCTCCCCACCACACCCCCTTACCCAGTTTGGATCCCTAAGACTTGTTTTTGTACCCCAGAGCGAATTATAGTCTCTGGATCATAAACATAGACCAAGGTGTCAGATCTATGATGAAACTGAAATGCAAAATGCATGTGACATGGGTACTGATGATGATCAAGAAATGTCATTTGACACACTTCTACTTTTAAGTGATGGGTTGCACCTGCCACATAAATATTAGTGTGCAGTGCCATGTTCATGCACAAAGATTTAAAAAGATTTTGTTCATACTTCACTTATGGTAGGTTTTACAAGAACGAAACCCATCTTGCAAGCGTCTACATGCACATTTAAGATTTATTTTCTTGCACAGTGTAATAGGGCCTTTATGAGGATCAATTCATTGTTAGTTTTGGTCTGCTGGTGAAAATCATTAACCATTGACAAAATATAGATTGTCACAAGCCTTTTTCTTTAAAAACAGGACTCACAGTGTTACAGTTACACATTTTATCTAAACACTGTTATTCTGGTCTCATTTGAATCATCCTTCTGAAAGGCAGCACTTCAAGTGGCCTGTCACAAAGCCTGTCAGCCTGTGACAGAAGTGTGTTGCATTAGACCTCGTCACCTGATGTGCAAGCCAGGTAAGACTCTCTGCAGTCAGAGCAGGTTTCATTACCACCAGCAGCTAGTGATCATAGCAAGCGGGCAAGAAACCATCCCTTTAGAGCATCTGACAAAGCAGCTGAATTGCACTTTTATACAGCCAGAGAGACCTCTTCTGCTTTTTTTCTCCTTTTTTCTTCTTTTTTGTTTGCTCTCCTTTTCCTGACAATTTTTTACGCACACCTCTGCCATGTCTGATTCTCTCTGCAATGTCAGCCACCACCTGGTCTACCTGAGAGCTTGCGATCGAGAGCAAGGCGTCCTGCCTTGGCAGGAAGGAGGTGATGAGGCAGATTTGCTTTAATTATGTTAATTAATTCATCAGAAGCTGTTGAGCAGGGGGTTGGTAATCTCTCTGGACAGGGAAAACAGATTCTGTGAAAACTATATCTCATTATATGCCTAGGCACAGTTCAATGTCATTAGTAATTGCCATTCACATTCATGGAGATATGAATTTGGCATGTCCACACCACTGTGAGGGCATTCATACATGTGGTGAACATTTAACATAAAAAGGCAATGATCAGACTGCTGACCTTGGATGATGAATGGCACCACAAAAAGCAAAAAAGCATCAACTTATTTCATACAGACAAGGTCTGAACAATTGACTCTGCCCTTCATAAAAAGGAACAAATATTCAACAAAGAGTCGTCACTTACTATTATTTCAGAGTATAAGGATTTCAAATGAACATTTACTGGTGCTAGGCCTGCCCTTGGTGAATGCCAGCCAGCTCATTTCTTAATTATTTCAGGGCTCAAGATTCATAAATAGGTATGCAAATTCAATTATGGAAGAGGGAGATGATAAGGAAATGTTCTCCCTTGAGGTAAGGGAAATTAGGAGTTGAAGGAATGAAAAATATCAAGACTTTATAAATGAAGACCTTCTGTGTGACTGAAATGGCATTTTTACCAATATATCTTTAGAAGTGTTACACACCGTAGCGCACACAGCCAATTCAAAAGGTAAGGATTGCGATTACTGGCCTGATAGTGCCATTTGTGGAGCTTTAACTGCACGTTAATGAGAGAATGTAACTGATTTTTAACAGATATCTCCATCTTTTTTGAAAGTCAGTCCACCATTGACCACTGGGAAACTTTTAAATGGATGGCTCTTGGTATAAATTTCTTCGCTTGAGTATTATTGGTGTCTGAAAAGCCCTCAGCAGGGCAGTGGAGCATACCCTTGCACATCACACAGTATGTCCCAATTAATCCCAGAATATCCAGAAAGTAGCTGAGTTTAATGCTTGAGATGACTCACCCCACCCACTCTTTCGAAATGATCGCTGTCTCGCTGGAAGTCGATGAGCTGTCCATTGAATGCCCATGAGAAAGACACATCCAGAGCTGGATCGCAAGCAATCTGGCAGGGTAACACGATGCTCTCGCCAACAATAATCTCCATGTTAGTCGGCCTCATGGTGATTCTGGTGGGCTCTGGCCAGACAACAGATGACAGCGTAGCATGTTAATATCTCTGCTACGGGAACTTTTAACACCACCGTGACCCCTGCAACTGCCACCTCACTTCAATTCATCACTAAATCAAGTTGCCATCATTAAATTATTCATGGATGTGAGCTTTTCCTGATTTTAATAAGCACTTAATTTCCAAGCCCCTTTATTAGCAACACTTAATGACATCTCAGGTTTGTTCCGCAATCAATTTGGAAAAAAAGTGTTTGACACAGGATTACAGAGATGGGAGCACAATTCCTCTGACAACTGTGGTGGATTGGAGGCCTCAGAGTATGTTGAGAAAAGGTCACAGTAATTAAATTCTGTGACATTAAATGGTTCAGCTGTCAGTGTATGACAAGAAGAAAAGCTAATGAGAAAAGTAAGTCATGTGGCTGCAAATTGAACTGGAGGACCACATGTATGTTGTGTCACTGCATTCATAAATAATGACCTTTAACTAAATTAAGGAAAATGTTTTGTTGCTAACTTATATGCTGTTTTGCATAATGTATACTAGCCATATTAATTTGACAATAACCTTGGTTGTTAATGTTACACATGCAGTATGACTTGAATATAAATTAATATTAATGGGGGGAATTATCAAACCATGGATTGACAAGAACTGGGTGACCTTTATTTTGGAAAAATGAAAAGGATATTAGGCAGCGTGGTGTTGCAGTGGTTAGACTGTTGCAACACAGTAAGAAGGATACGGGCACGGATCCCATCTAACAGATTTCAACACATTGTTCTATTTCATCACCTATTTAGTCTTATAAAAGCGTGTACCAGAGGACATTAATGAGCCTCAGTGTACCAAACCTTAAAATCCACATCTGTAGGATATAATTTTGTTATTCATGACTAAATAAATTTACAATTATTATGCACAGTCATTTCTTTAAACATCAGTTTTTGTCCTTAAATTCTCGTCTTACACAGCATAGGTCACCCTCAGCTCAGAATAAAACCTGTTTGTACTTTTACAAGTATAAGTTTTCTATTACAAAGTGACTGAGCATACACGACGGGTGTAAGATTGTAAGCAAAGTTCTACTAAAATATGCATTGCAAATTATGTGTAATCTCATTTTGAATTATAAAAAACAATCTGAGGTTTGACACGTCTCCATGTCTTTGAACTGAATGTATGTGTGCATGCGTGTGTGTGCGTGTTGGCTGCTGCTGTATAAGATATAATTTAAGACATATTAACATTTGACATGTCCTGAAGATAATAATACAGCTACATGAGACAAAAATAAAAGTCAAACTGCACAGTTTCATTTGCTTGGCAATGTTGTCTAACACGTATACACACACACACAGCACAATACATACAGAATGACAAGCTGTGTTTCAGTTCACTTTTTGCTGATGTTTAAGTAACCTCTATGAATTTCTATGCAATGAACATCTGAACTGCAGTTAAGTTTTAAAAGTTTTTTTTTCTGGAAGTCCACTGAACTTTTATATGGGGCTGACTGGCGCTACACTGCTTTATAAAAACAAAATGGCTCCTTTATTTCCATGTCATTTCCATGTTAACTGCTGAGGATACCAACTTTTAACCTAGACCCACAAGCTTTGACCTCAATCTTTATTTGCATTATAAGAGCACTGAATTAGCATGATGTCATTTATGTGGCAGTCAAAAGTATTTTTAAAAGAAAAGTTCAGAAAAGTTTTGTAAATGGGCTAATCTCTTTTTAGTTAGATTGGAAGATCAATACCAGACTAGCTGTTTTCCAGGCTCCAGTCTTTGTGCTAACCTTGGTAAGCAGCACTGCTGGCAGCAGCTTCACATTTTGTTTGCAGACATGAGAGTGGTATTGTTCCTCTCATCAAACTTCCAGCATGAATTGCACACTGGCATATTTTGAGTCAACAGGAAACATAAGCAGAAAACAAGTTCAGCAAACTCACAGATGTAATGTGGTTAGCAGGCTAACTACAGCTGATAAAATCTGCTAACATGACTTGTCCTTTGAGCAGTCGAAGTGGACAGTTGCCAGTTGCCATAAACCTCTTGTTGTCTAATGAGGAACCCGTTGTTTCAAAAGTCACCAAATTTCTTCAGGGCAAAATCTGTCATTCTTATCATGCTACATGGCATTAGAAGTGCTTGAATGGGAAGCTTAACAGGCCTTATGTGAGCCGAACTCACCGGTGATGAGCAGCCTCCCAGTTGTGCTCGCCGTCCCAAACTGATTCTTAGCGACACACGTGTAGCTGCCTGCATCCCGTCTGGTAACATTGGCAATCTTTAATGTCCCATTGGGAAGCAAAGTGATCCTGAGGGAAGCAAAACAGCTTTTTACTGTACTGACTAAGATGAGTGTAAAGACAGACTGAAGTGCTGAGCTTTGTATTTCATTCGCCTGTAGTCATTACTTGGTGTTCATTTTTTTTTGTGCTCAGTAGTCTTCAAATCTGACAGTTTATTTCAGTCCTCATGTAGTAAGTGTACTGTAATTCTATTGGATTGTATTCTTGTCAAAATGGAAAAGCCTCTAAAGCACTCTGACCCTCAAGTAACTTTAAAGCTCCCCACTAAAGCCCAGAAAAATGAATTTCTTCGAGGAGGGTTAGCAGCTTGCAGGGTGACCCACCACACTGACTCAGTGGTAGGCTACACCCTGGGACACATTCCCAAATGATCAGACTTTATGAACACTGAATGCTGTGACTCAATGAATAAATAAAATGTGATTTACAGGCTGAATGTTGCTATGGTCAGTGAGGAACCTCTATCATGTTGGGATGACACCGACTGGCTGGACATTTAATAAAAAGTAAAGTAAGCAGTAGCAACTAACGGTTACTTTTGCTTAAACCAACTTTAGCACAGACAGAATAAGAGAGTTGTATTGCCTTAGCCTTACAGACATGGAAGACAAAATAATTCTGGGAGCAGTGCATGTTTGGGAAACATCTTGCAATCTCTTTCTGATGCCCATGTTAACAGATTATAGCAGCTGCACAGAGGCTCAAACACGACTCATAAGTGGCAAGGCAGCACCTCATCTGGAGATTTGGAATGGTGCCTATTTTGTAGCTTTTTTTATACAAAGCCAAAATGAACTGAGAATGATTTGTTGTTAATCATACAGACTTCATATCAGCAACATATACCTATCCCTACTGTTTTAATGTCTATATCTCTATAATATGAGACAGAAAGACACATTTTTTTGTCACAATCCTCTCTGTCATTTTCTAAATCTGACTTATTATTGTTAAATGCGACTGTGAAAGCAACCATGCTGCTCACGCAGCCAGCGTCTCCCATAGGGCTGTAGTAACAAAAACACCTGAGTGCACTGAACTGAGCAGGGGTGCATTTTCAAACTTTTAACTTGTGAAAGGAAAAACTGTTTTGTTTCTTTCAAAAGTTTTGTGGTATTCAGCCAAACAGGTTTTGTTTATTTATTTATTTACTTTCCTCTGGTTTGGAACTAAAATGTATGGCTTTGAAAGTTCTGTCTCAATCTCCAACACAGTGAGAGAGAATTGAATTTTGTTTGTGTTGCTCAAGGATTTGAAAAACTACATAGAAAAAAAACCCATCAGCAATATGTCATTCAGTAAAATAACGGATAAATCTCAGACCTCCCTGTGAGCAGTTGTTAATGGAGCTTCTTTCTGCCACAAAAATAGTAGCAACTTGTGACAGTGTGCTTTGCAAATTATCCTGAGTAACAGCGGGGTAGACACCAAGAGGGGTAATTGAGTAAAAATATTTTTCGTGGTTTTGGTGAAACTAATTTGAACTGATGTGGTATTTAGTGACAAAATGTGTACAAAATTCATTTTGTAAATATTGCTCTAATTTACAGCACGACTGCATATATGAGAAAACCATCCAGTGTCTGCATACATCCAGAGCTGCACACCTTAAAAGGCTACGTGGGCTTCACATGCAGTGTGCTAAATGTCAGTCAGCTTGGGAATTTGACCAATTTCCTGCAGCTATAGATGCAGCTCCCCATCTGGAGCCAACCAAGGAGCCTCTGCGCTGTTTTGACAAGATGCTTGATGTTCGTATTGTTCTCTTTCAGGCCTTCTTTTGAATGAGCAGCATGGGAATGATTCTTACAGCACAAAGTTAAGCATTTCTTCAGTGCACTCAGACGCCTGTATTTGAGTTGTTCTTATGCAGTGTGTTTTTCCTGTTGTGTGTGTGCGTATGTGTGTGTGTGTGTACTGAGAAATCTCAATGTGTGTGTGAGATGACTTGCAGCAGGGTTTAGTCACCATCTAAGCTTTTCTTCTCCCTCCAATTGGGATGATAAAGAGTCAGCCGAATGATTGCTCAAATGTGTGGTTTTCTTGCCTCCAATTTGCTTTTGAATTCCTCCACCTTTTAATTGGGTCTTTAATATTGTGTGAAATCTTTTCAGTAAATCAAATTCATCGTCTGGTTTATTTAATAAGAAATCAGACAGGGAAGGACAACAAACTCAATTAAGCACCCTTTATGCTGCTTAAAGTGGTGCTTGAAGTCTGCTCATTGTCTGCATAATTTCTGCGTGCAGAGTTTTTAGTCTTGTGAGATGACTCTGCTTTTAAATCAACAGCAAGTTTTTTTGCCTTTGCAGCTTTGAATCAGACTCTCTTTAAATGTCAGGATGAAGAACAGAACACTTCTAAAAGAAAAAAAAATAGTCATTAATATTTTGGGCTTGTAAAATTTGGTTTACAAATATTACACAGCCTGAAATTTTTATAGAGTCTTTTGAAGAACAAAAGAAAACGGTATTCTTGTATCTGAATGTGACTTTCTTAAGAAAATATTCACAAATTTGTTTGTGAATATTAAAGAAGCTTGGTAACTGTAGAAAGATTTTGTGCGCATGTGAAAACATTTTTTGCATGCAGATATAATTTGCATGTGTACCTGTTTTTATAGTGGCTGCAGATACATTTTGTGGGTGTTGATATTTAAATTTGCTTTGTCACTCAGGCACAACAGGGCTGACCCTGCAGCTGTCGTGTGCCCTAGAAACTTTCATTATTCATTATACGGAGGTGGACAGTTTCATTTCTTTTGATTGCCTGCTCAGCTCAAGCATACAAAAAAAGTATCTCTAAAACATCATTGTGTCATTGCACATATAGGGAAACGGTGTCCTTATTTGTCAAACTTTATGAAAATGCACTGTTTAAAAAATGATTTTTAAGAAATTATAATTTTACAACTTTGCAAAATATTTGTACAGTTACAGTTTTTTTTCATAAAAGTCTTTCTGTGGCTGCAAAACTTTATTACACATTCACAAACATTTTTTTGTGAGTTTGTGGAAAATTTTTGTTTTTGCAAAATCACACATTCGGAGAACTACATGCATTTTTTTCAAATACATACAGAAAGTGATATACAACTGCAGGCTGTGTTAATTCTTGCAAACGTCATTTCACAGCTGCAAAATTTCCATGCCTTTTATTTGATCTGTAAAAACTTTTACTCCTAAATTCAGGTGCATCAGCTTCAGTTTCTTTTGAATTCCTTTTTCTACCACAAAGCAGACAGACTTTATCTTCAGCACCGACTCCATTTGCTAATCTTTTATCCTCTTAAATATTTCATGCGTGCAGTGATACAACCAGTAAGCATCTTCATCCCTCACACCAAGCTATTTGCACATGAGGGTGCATGCAGTATTATTATTCGTGCGCAATTTTCCTGGTGGGTGCCCTGCTCTCAGCCTCCTCATTAGCCTTTCCGTCTATGCACATGCACAAATGCCAAATACACTATTCAAACAAGTCGGCTCAGAGTGAATATGAATAAAAGCTGCTAGGAATATGCACTTGGACTTTTATCCTACCTTTCAGTTCTCTGCAGGATCTCATTCCCTTTCTTCCACAGGCTAATTGCTGGGGGCGAGGCCTGAGGCTTGCATTCAAGAGTGACTTCGCTGCCTGCCCGAGCTTTTAGCAAGGCCTTTAATGGACTCTTGGAGAAACTGGGAGGTGAAGCTGTTTGTTGGGTGAGGCAGGACAGAGAAAGGCATGTGATTAAAAAATAAAGCCAGCCTGAATCTTTGCGGATCATATCATGCCACATTGACAGTAACTCTCCTTCAGCTCTAGCAGTGATAGCAGCTCAAAATATCAATAAGATCTCAGCACAAATGCCTATTGGGCTCAGGGCTATGAACCCACCTGCCAGCCCACCCGTCAAATACACTCACAGAAACTACGCTCGCTTAGCTTTAAACCTGTACAGATTTCAATTGTTGCCCACAGCCATTATCACTTTTTCTCAGCCATTATTTGGACCCCCAAGTGTCATCACATGTATCGAGACAGAATCTAATTTCTTTTCGAGCCAGTCAGATGGAAGTCATCAAAGCTTTGCAAATAAATCAATACCTCATCTACATGAAAAAAGCATGCACTATGCCGCGATGCAGTGCGTTTGTAGTATCCAAATCAATATGATGAAACGAGTGAAAGTAAAATGAGACACTCCATCAGATTCATATATTTGCTGGCAGAGCCCACAGTGACATCAAATGAGTCTGCAGACTGATTGCTGAGGAGAGCTATAGGAGGCTGCTGGTTTTTGTCTTAGGAGATGATCAAACGCACAGACAGATAAGCAGGATAAAAGCAGAGGGAGGGATGCAATCTTACCTAACACCATTAGTTGGGCACTGGAATAAATAATGCCATGTTTGTTTTCAGCCACACACTGATACATCCCAGAATCTGACAGGTTTAATGCAGCTATAGAAAGAGCCCCGTTTTCGATTTGTATTCGGCCCTGTGAGGAAAGAGAAACAGTTCAGCATATCCATTGCAAGGCCGGTCTATTATGTCCACAAGCACAGCGGCAATTACTGGAGCACCATGAAGGAAGGAGAAGGAGAGAAGAAAACACAGCTAAAAACTACTGTGGCATTCTACCTATGTTCAGCTTGTAAAGGGGAAACTGCAGGAAAAGGCAGTGGTGAAAACTGCTGACCTGCATCTTATATACACAGAAGAGAAACAATGTTGACAATAGCACCAGAAGCATATTAAAAAGTCATTTATTTTCTGGGGTTGTTCAGTTGGAAAAAAATATGACGACAGCTCAGATGGTGACTTAAAGTGATTTTCAACCCAACGATCCAGTCAGAGATCCTCTGAGCTGCTGGGGGAGTGGCTTCCTCTAGTGCTATGTTGATTATAGAAACATGGTAATGAAATGGAACTTAGCAGTGTGACATCTTACCACATAAAACCTTCAGAGTGAACTATGTTGGATTCATACTGTGTTTCTACCAATGACTGACATGAAAGCTCCTCAGAGGTGAAGCCAAAACATCTTGATTGGCCCCCGGAGCCTGGCTGCCGCATGGGTCCTAAATCCTGCCCCCTCCTAGTTAGCAGATGGGTCATGGGAAAACACTAAAAGTAGTCTTCTAATTAGTTTTCTCTAAAAATGGCCTTGGTAATTTTAGATAGTTCTTGTTATACTAGTGAATGTATAGGTGTTCCTTTAGATATTTGATGTTTAAAGAAAGGTGGGGTAGGGGGATGGGGGATAGGTGGGGGTTACATAACAACTGACAGCTAACTCGACCCTTTGATTGAGTCAGGTGTCTGTGTAAGTGGGAGTGTGACACTGTGGCTCCATCACTCCAGTCTCTACCACACAGACTCTGGCTCCAAATAAAGTCACAAGGGATATTTGGCTTCACTTCTGTTAAGTGGGCAAAAGTGAAAACACATCCCAAAACTTTATTTACGGTCATTAGAGTCCTCAGACAAATTCATTTTTCTACTTTATTGCCTGGTTTGTTGTTGTAAAGGGAACCTTCACCCATTGCTTTAGCTGTCAAAAGAGGAGCACAATGGCTTTGGGAGGGTCTGAAGAAATTTGCCCAATTTTGAAAAAAGTCGGTTGTCATCTTGGATTTAGGGTTTAATGTTTCACAAAACACATATATATATATATATATATACAGGAAAAAACAACAACAAAAAACAAAGTGGTGGTAGGGAGTTTTGAAATGTGGGCATCTACTGGTGGTGTGAAAAGATCCTACTGCTTGCATTTTAAGAAAAGTAGATTTTTGTAGTCTGACTATGCCAATAACAAGTCTGTGAGGAAAGTACATTTTCACCTCATGTCACTTTGCACAGATCTGACTTCTGTACCATTTTTGTTTATATGCCAAAAGCAAACATTGGCTCTAAGTCAGACAGCAACTTATACACCAGACGTGTCTGTGTATGTTCAGCTCAGCCTCTGACTAAACTCAGAATTCACCAGAGAGTCTGCTTCTCTCTCTTATTTCCCTCCAATCTCTCTTCTTTTCTGTTTTATTTCTGTGTGTTAATAAAGCAAATTAAAGCTGCATGGAAAGTGTTCACTTTTCACACAAAGTTGAAAAATGTTCAGCTTCCTTCTTTGCATTAATTTACATTAATTTGCAATACACCAGTGTCTCCCCGGTGACTTTGTAATCTTGCATTCTCACCTTCAATCTGTAGAAATCCCACACAGGATGAATTAGTATGGTGTTCATGCACACAAAATGCACTGTTGTTAGAATGATAGCAGATCGGTCTGACCAAGTCTGGATTACTTTGTAATCACTTCTTAAATGTAAATTCAGTTTGTAGTGTGAGCGCATTCTTAAGAAAAGTATCAACCCACAAACAAAAACATCACAAGTTCATATCTCTTGCTGCTGGCCCAAGCAAACCAAAAAGGTTCAAGGAATAGCTGCAGAATCTTGCTATAAAAAATATGATTTCAAAATAAATGCATATTGACATCAAATAACGTTGCAGGTAGAACTGAGGTAAAATCAACACTTATTATACCGGATACAAATACAAAGGCCTTTGGATCAGATTCCATTATCCAGACAATGTGTACAGATGCAAATAATGTGTTGATACTGAGCAGGAACGGTACCTCTGCCTGCTTCTTAAATCTGTCTGCAGGATTCTGAAAAGCTAAAGCGTTGGAGTAACCCCTTAAATATTTCCCCTTGAACTCAGTGAAGAACAGTGGTTCTCCCTTGCAAGTGAAAAATGGATGATAGGTTGAATCGAGCCATCAAAAGCCCGTTTCAGTGCAGAACATGCAGTCATCCAGAGCAGGATAAATTCACAGTGAATCGTTTTCTCTGCATCTTTGATTCAGTGCAACTAATCTGCAGATGTAACTTGCTGTGTTAATTCATCAAACCAAGGACACGTCTAAGGCGACACCAAAGCTGTAAAAGATATTGTAGGCTTCTGCACTCATTGTGCAGAGAGAGCAGAGTTGAGCTTTAGCTTAGCTTCTCAGTAAGCCTCAGAACAGATTCATTGCCTCTTAATGTAGATTTTCCAAGTGTGTATTACTCCTCTGGAAGGATGAACACCATTCTATGAAATTCATTTTTCTGCTGTTAGTGTTCAGCTGGATTAAAAGAAAACCATCTCCATGCATTGCATTTCTGCAAAGATTTCCTCAGGGTTTTCCTTTTTATTTGTCTCTCATTTGTAATACAGTGAGGAATTAAATGTTCTCCATACCTCAGCCATCACTTGGTCCCCATTCTTCAGCCAGCTGTAGGAGGGTTTTGGCTTTCCATTGGCTTTACACTCCCAGAAGAGGTTTTCCTCGATGGACAGAGCTGTGTCCGTCATTGTCTGGAGCCAGTGAGGTTTAGCTAAGAATAAATGAGAGGATTACCTTTTAAATGTTGTTTTTAATTAAAGAAGCAGTGGATTAGTAAAGAACAGTATCAGAAATCATAAAGCCCGAGCAGCCTTGCATTAAATTATCGAATTTTAAACTCGACAAGTGGATTAGCAGCAAAATGAAGACTGCAGATTGGTAAACAGATTTGAATATTGACTAGAATAGAATTTGATTTGGAGTCTCCAGAATAATTTTCACCCTCAAGTCTGAATTCACAGTCTGTCCTGCTGTGCCACAGTAACATTATGCTCTACATGTTATAGACAAATAGGTTTTCTGTCAAACAAATGAGATTAAAGCTGCTGGTCACATGCATGCTTGCTGTACAAATGTGGATATCTGTTACAGACACACATTCATTCTTGCGTCTCCCTGCCTTCACTGTCTCTCAATTTGAAAAGGTTCACTAACCAAGAAATGAAACACGACCCCGTGCAGCGTTTTTGCCCCGACGATTCTCTGCCATGCATTCATACGTCCCGGCGTCTTCCTGCTGGAAATTAGGGATTTCAAGGACGGCATTTGAGTTCTTCATTTTGACTTTGCTGGGAAAAGGGATGCCGCTGGTTCTCCTCCAGCTTATTTCTGGGACAGGGCTGCAAAAGACGAACAAAAAGTTCCCATGGTAGCAACCGTCAGTAGCAATGATCAAAGTCTGATTAAGCACAGAAGAAACCAGGCTGAAGCAAGAGCCTTGTGAGTTATTGTTGCTTGCAAATCAAACTCTTATTGCTCAGATTTCTGAAACTCTTAAAAGAACTTTGATATCTGCTCCCTTGTCTTTTCATGCTGTGGCTGTTGCTCTCCTATGGATTGATAAATCTGAGAATGAGTAATGTTACTCTTGTACATTCTTAATTCATCTTGACTAGTACAAGGCATGAATAAGCCTCTAGCTTACTTTCACACACATAGACACTCACACCCACACACAGGGTTTAAAGCAAGAAATGTGTTGAGGGGTTGGAGCAGGGATTATTGTCCCAAACAGAGTAAATGTGGGAGTGGGGGGTCTTTTTGCTATCCTCAGGGTGATGACTATTGAAGATATTTTTGTAGCAGCAGCAGGAGCTTCATCGTGATTCATCTGAGTTTTCTCTAACTTATTTTGCATTAAATGTTCCTGATAAGCAGTGACACACTGTCAGCTCTGGACACTGTCAGCTCTGGGCAGGAGAGAGGGCTTCACAGACACTCCCAAAACTAAAAAATCATCCCATATCCCCCAAAGTTTAGAAAAACTGGCTAGACCAAATCTATTACAAAATGCAGAGGACAGGCCTAAATGTGTTCTATTTAAGGTGCTGCTCATTGAGAGCTTAAAATGAACAAATTGGACAGATGTCTCCAAGCAAAGAAGCCCCCTCAGTATGTTTTGACAGTTGAACAGTGAGTCAGTCATGGCTTTTTTTGTGCAGCATTTGAGCTGCATGTTTTATATGTCTGTTAGATGGCAGCTGGTCAATTCCCAGCAAGCAAAAATCACCCCTTTTTTTTGCAGAGTTTTATTCTGCAGTCCATTTCTTCCCCATTGGCTTGTACCTATTGTGGATTAGGCAGCAAATGTGTTTATTTTACATTGTTTCCACAGTTAATGAGGATTGATGTGTTGGCTACCTTTGTGTTCTTAAACGGGTTTTTGCAACAGTTCTGTGCTGGCCACAGTTTCCTGTTTTGTGCATGAAGGGCTGCATAGTTTTTATTTTTTTTAAAGTGAAATGTGTTCTGAAGTCTGTACAGTTCATGAGTAGGTCTTCTGTAAATTCACCCACAGCAGGGATTGGCATCAAAACAATTGTGTCAAATCAATAATCAATTATGAAAATAAGTAATGATCAGCATTGATCAACTCTTACCAGGCATCACAACTTAAGTTGGGACACTGACAAAGGGAATGTGGTCAAATATACATGATTTTACATTGGCATATGTGTAGTAACCTAATAACCTATAACTGAAAGCACGAGAAAGTTTCATAGCAACAGAAAGCATCCTGGTAACTGTAGTAACACACTCACCCTGCCTGAGTGTGCACAGAGCGGAGGAGAGGCAGAGATGCTGCTGCCAGAAGACTCTCGTCTGTGTCCTGTGAGTGTCCTCTTTAAGCACATTATTAGTTATATTTATCTTTTTTACTCCAGGAGAAAATGGACTTGTGTCAACTGAGAATGGTGGGGATGCGAGATCGTTACATACTTCAGTCGGCCACATAGATTTCACTGTGCTATACATCGAATATGACACCCGCTTCAGCATGGCAGGTCAGCATCATTTGAAAATAAGTCAGTGAATGGAGGGAGTAAGACATGGAGAGTTGAGAAAGGTGTGAGGAATAGAGAGAAGAGTAGAACATGTGTTTTCATTTCAGTGTTCCACGAAATTATTTGTACATATTTTATGAGGTGGCAACACAATTAACATTAAGCTCAGTGAATTTAATTATTGCTTTGATGTACTTTATACACTTGACCGCACTCCACACTGCAGGTGACATAGTGAGTGTGTTGCTTTACTAATTCCATGTTGTCAGTGCAAGTTCAAAGTGCAGGTTGTTAATGGGCTGGGCTAAAACTGAGCAAATTTGATTGTTACTGTGACATAGTTTTACCGTGTAATTAAATAAATACATTTCATAGTCATCTCAAGTTGTGATTTGCTGTGTTCCTCATCAGTTGTTGAATGTAAATATTATGGCAATTCACAATGTTTTTTTTCTTTCTTTTATTTTTTGTAAGCTTGAGTGCTTCAGTGCTTCAGTTCTGTTCTAACTTATTTGTGTGAGTTTTGGGGACTGCAACTGTACATAACAACAGTCCCTGAGGCTCTTCCATTATAAGTTCTCTGTAAGTGCGCTTGCTGTGCTCACCCATGCATCATGTGATATCCTCCTTTTATTCACAGGCTTTGGTTTCAATAATTTTCTCTGCCGTCCTGTACCGACTTGGCTGATGTTTTGGGACTTTTACAGTGAGTTTTATTGAGATCGGAGAATAATGCTTTTACCCTAACCATTTAGATAGTGTAGACAGAGTGTGGAGGATGTGAGAGCCATGGCGCCACTTGTGTTTCCTTTCCCTGTTAAAAATATTAAATAAAAAAACATTAAGGGATATAACAGAGAGATGTCAATAGGTCCCTACTTTCAACATCTATGGTTCAAATAAAGTATGGAGGTAAGGGGAGTTTATAAAATGGAGACATTATTTCATTGAATATAAACATGTTCAGTTAAGATCCTAAAACAAAGGCAGTAGAAGCCCAGTGAGCTGTGTTGATACATAGCATATAGCAGCCCATTTTTAGAGAGAAGAGAGAGCGCCAAACTAGTCATTTCTGAAACTCTTATTATGGAGAAGTTGAGCAGTATCACTACAATCAGGTCCTCTCTTTACACCGCTTTTGCCTTTTTAACACTGAACAAGCAATATCAGTGTTACACCACCCCAGTGTGTGATTGTCTAGTGTTAACATGCATGTCAGAAAGCGCATTTTAGACAAAAACTATAGCAACAACAATCATTTAATGTCTCTGTTTTATGGCTTTTTATCCCATCCTCTGCTCTGTTGGAAACAAGCTCAGACACCATGTTCATTTGTCTGATTTAAGACATTTTTGGTTATGGTTCTTCTTATTTGAGTTGGCTGCTAACTGCTGCTTTCTGTTTTTTAAAGTCAGAGGCGGATCATCAACAACCCTCCTTTCCACCTTTTTAATTTTTATACAGAACAGTGAAGCCTAATAACTGATTTGTATTCCTGTGTTGAGTAGACAGTATAAAAGGGACTTAAATGTGAATCCTCACATTAAGGTGCAAATGTTAGGAGAAGAATGCGTTTTCCATACTCAATAGTCTCAGTCATAAAAAAAACAAGTAAAACATCCAAGAACAAAGCATACACGATAAATACAAAATATTGGGTGCTTTATGGCTCTATACGTATATAAACAGCATTACTCTTGCAATGCAGCAGTTAAAAAAATATGCAAGAATATTTTCATTGACATACAGTGTAATTATCTATTTTCAAATGAAAAACGGCTCCAGCCCCGGGCTGGAGAACTTTAATGCACTCAATAAGGCTGACTTACTTTCCCAGAGCGAAGCATTCCAGTTTCACCATCGATTCCTTCGCAGCTGGAACCGATTCGGGAAAATGAACTTCTATTTTGGGTTCATATTCACCCATTACTCCTACAAGAAGGAGACAACAGATGACAAACGTTTTGTATCGATGATTAACAGTACACATTACACACAGGTTGGATCAAAGAAGAGCAGTGACACGGTGGGAAAGCTAACAGAAAAGCTAGAAACGTTGTCATGCATAAGGAATGAAAGGGACCGCTGAAGGGCTGGTAAAGAGGAGCAGAAAAATCAGTGGTGGCTTATAAAAGATTCAGAGAACACATCAGGGAAAAGACTTGTATAGTAGAGATTTATCACCTGTGGCAATGTGACTTCATTTATGACTGTATTTATATTCACATCACTAGATCAGGTCAAGACTTCTGCGTAGAGGTGGTAGTTCGGTCTTTTAACATTATCAATAACAACTCCAGTCCAGAAGAAGGAGCTGATTTGGGATCCAGAGCATGTTTAAAGATAAAAAAGTCACTGAATACTTTGAAAAGCTGAGGTAGGTGTTAGCATCTGACAGAACACATAAAAACATCCATCAGATAAACCTGCATCCCTTTCAAGACACAATAAACTCTCCTACATTAAGTAAGTAAGTAAAGATCTGTGTCATTTTCTCATTAAGAACCATCTCTGATTGATAAAACACCATAGTAACTAAAGCTACAAGTCAGCTCATGTGAACCTTGAGATATTTGCATTTCATGTTTCCAACCAATAGTTTAAATGGAGTAATAGTTAAACAGAAAAACATACATTTAGCGCTTAAGGAATCACTTTACCATTTAACTGTAAGAGATCTAAGGAAACTTTTATTGCTTTATTTATTTTGTAATTTATAACTTATTCTAGCAGTTAGCATCAAGTGTCATACATACTTTGATTCAGGAAAACCTTAGGTTTCAGCTTTGACCATTTTAGTGCCCATATTTAACATTTGTTTGCTTAAGAATAAATTAACCTAACTCTAACACCCTAACACTAACCCTTGGCAATTTACAGCCATTATCTATTATATTATCTTGGTAGATAAGACATATGTGATGCGTAAAAAGCTGAGGAACTGCAGTAAACATGACTTTTTAAAGCATATTGATTGCAGGAGCAATTCAAAACTTACTAAACATTAAAAATGACACAAATTTTTAGCTTTCAGCGGCTGTTTAGGTCTTTGAGGGTTAATTAACAGAGGTTCAGTTAAACATAAGTATCAAAGGCGCCTTATAGAAAGACATACATAAATAACACTGAGGGACTGATGATACAGTGTGACTGAGACGTACACAAAAACACAGCGGCAATTATTTTAAGGTTTGCAGGTCAGGGTCAAGATTGTATGATTAAGGTTGGTTTAAAAATTATTTTTCACATGTTATGTATCAGAATACAAAGAAATTCTTATGAAAGGCAGGTCAAACCATCATATTGAAACATATTCAATGAAGTGCAGTTCAAAGAACTGTAGTAGAATGTGTGTATCAAAACAGGGATGAGCGATTAAGTGCCTTTTGTATATCTTTATATAACAGAAAGTACTTTTGAAATTGCAAAAGTAAGAATTTCATTTATACCTTCATTAACACTGTTCTATAAGATATCTCAAGTGAAAAGTAAAAAAGCAACTGCAAAAAAGAAAAAAGAAATAATGGCTGATGTCTAGCTGCTCTCTGTGGTCTAGCGTCTGTTCATTTTACACTTGACCAAAGATGGTTTTGTTAAGGATTCTTCTTAAAAAATGGGTATGTCTTTTGATGCTAATAAAAGACAGACAGGTCCATCTATTTCTACAAAGAACTATGAGGTTATTGAGCTGTCAGAATATGCTTGCTAAATCTCTAACCACATAATACAATCACATTTTAATTCTATAATAATTATTTTTTCTATAAATATACTAATATAACATTTTTAAGATTAATACCTTAAAAGTCTTTGCACACTCAATACTGACTGCAGCTCATCATGTCTGTTAATGTTGATGTTAACATTAGCACAAACAGATTACATGCAGAGCTGTCAGGATCATGACACGTTGTCAGTCAGGTATCAAAACACTGTCAGGTGTAACTTAACAACAGTTTTTCATTACTACTATAACTTGCAAATTATGTAGCTGTTATCGCCTAATCTACCACCACTTAAACCACTTAAACTCCTAATTAAATCTGAGTAAACCACTAAAATGTAAAATGTGAAAAATGTGAACTAATTTGTAAATGTTTGTTTTTATTATTAAGTATATTTTTTTTTACTTGTGTCCTTGGTCAGATTTACCTTTATGATTATGTTACAATAGTATTATCATCTTGTTTCAATCTAATTTATTTGACTTCAAAACTAGAAGAAACATCAAACTGATGTACACTGGGCAATGACCTCAATTGTCTCCGACACCCCACCCCCGCTGGATGAGAGGCGAAACATTTCAAGCATCTACAACCAAGTCCAGCTGCCCTAGATTCAACCCTCCTTGAATAACCATGACCTGGATGAATGAGAATCTTCAGAGACACGTTACATACAAATGTCTTTCCACTAATGTCAGATCAGTCTAACCTTTTTTTAATTGAGGAGCAAATAAGGTAAATCTCTGAAAAGATTACTGGTTGAATCTAAATGACAAATAAAATACCCCTTTGACTGAACTTCAGTGGATAGTGGGATGAATCGGTGCAGCGTGAACTAAAGGTTCCCAGTAGTTCAAGGCATTTACCGTCACTCCTGAGGACCAGTGGTGTAGGAGAGCTGAGCACCTTCTCCCTTGTGACAGTGTTGTTAACCTCACATGTGTAGTTGCCAACATCTGAGCGCTCCACTTTAGCGATGTACAGACTCCCGGTCTCTTGAGAGATGAATCGACGACTGTCTTGCTGGACGAAGTAGGGGTATTCATTGAAGATCCAAGCAAATGTCAGCTCTGAAATGCAAAGGAAAACAATTCAACTTAGCAGCTGTGGTACACCTTCACCTGTTCAAAGAATTACTGAATCCACACATACAGTGTTAGAAAAATTGACCCCTACGGCCATGAAGTGAGAGAAACATACCCCTCTGTGGCCTAAAACTGTTAGCGGTTACCTTGGAAGAGATAACACAGCAATTGTAATAGCTATCTGTGCAGAAGTAATGAGAAACCTAAGGAAAGGGAGCGAAACAAAATAGATTAGAGCCATCAGTGGCCCTCCCCTGACACATGGCCTCCATTCCGCAGGTCCCTAAGTGACTTGCCTGGTTCATGGGAGAAACGAACAAATAGACCAGTGGATTAAGGAATGGATGGATTGAAGTATGGAGGTACAAATATGTTGTGATGTCTCTTCGCAAGCAGCGTGTCTACCATAAAAAAAAGAAAGACCTGCCATGATGAATAACCGCGTTGTTTCAAGAAGCATACACTGTGCAGATCTGCAAAAGCAAGGAGACGCTCTATGTAATATACCAGTTCAGAGGTGAGGGTCTCCAAGTCAGACAGTGTACGCAGTGGCTGTCAATCAAATCTGATCATCCTTGATGGAGTGAGCCTTTGGGCAGGACCGAGCGTCCGAGCAGGGTGCAATGATGCAGATACAAAGCGCCTTATGATTAGGCAAGCGTGAGCCACATAGAGGGAGTCATCATAACCTCCATCTGAACTATGTGACTGTAATGAGCTGTGATAGAAATTGAAACAATAGTAAGTAATAAAGAGTGGTAAGACAACACAAAGGTTTTTTAGACAACAAAAAAGTGACTTATGCACTTTAAAATCTCTCCAAGTACACAAACGTTGGTGACAGAGCACAAAAGTCATACAATGGCAATTGGCATGTGACAATGGTGTGTTTAATTTATCATGTCTGAGTGATGTGATAATGGATGCAACAGTGGAAGAAAAAGGTTTTGCAGAACTCAAAGTCGGTGAAGCATAATGAAAAACAGAAGGGATGCCTTATAGGTGTTAGATAAACTTCAGTGAGTTCAAGGTTATGTAGCAAATCGATGCTTTCAAAATTCATGAGAGAAGAAAGAAAAAACTGGGGGAGGAAAAGAGAGCAAGAAGCAGGGAGAAAGAGGGAGAGCCAGAGAAGGATCAACGGGGCAGGAAAGGGAAAAAAGGAACAGCAGGCTTACTTTCATTCACTTCTGAAAATGTGAGAAAACACAATAGTGCTACGGTTACAGCAGCCAACCGTGTATAAGCCTATGTCAGAGGAAAGCTGTCAAACTGTATTTCACACAGAGTACTCTGACCCATTATCCCATAGACCTGCTGTACAATGCACTGTGCTACAAACTGTTCTCTTGTGAAGGAAATTGGTTGTTCCAATGTGCAAGCTAGTGTATCAGGAGGGAGACAAGCTAAGCAGCAGCCATTGTCCATATCCTGAGCAGGGGTTCGGAGCAGTCTGCATCTTTAAATAAGAGGCCACAAATTGGAGATAAAGAATTCATCTTTAGCTTCACAGTTGAACAATTAAAGTGTCTTTTTTTAGACTGTGTGAAGGTACATCAAAATAACGCAACACCAAACCATGGGTTAGTTTACTATGGACTGTGGAAACAGCTAAACTCTCTCCAAAATCTGCCTTTTAGCACCTCTAAAGCTCACTAATTAACACAGCATATATGTATGTTGTCTTTACCCCATAGTAAAACTGATGTTTTAAAGTGACTTGTTGCAGTTTTTAGGATTCTGATAGAGTTCAAACTACTGACCGAAAGGACATAGTTGTAATCCAGCACATAATTCAGCATAAAAACACAAATTTATGAAGCTTTTGTTTGGGTTCCACAAATGCTGATAAGTGAGGTTCAGAGGTGCTGCTCTGCTGATACTGCCATTTAGTCAGAGCCATTCTAGCTTTTTTTCATGCTGAGCTAAAAACATTTGTTGCTGTGGGTTCATTTTTAAGAGATAAGAGTTTTTCTGGTCAGCTCATCCTGCTCCGAGCAATAAACCAGGTACATATATTCTCCAAAAATATCAAACTATTTCTTTAAGTTTTAAACCTACTTGAGAGACATATTGCTTTTAATTCAAATATAGCCAGAGTAAGAAAAGAAATACCTAAGCAGGGATTTGCTAAGTAAAATTCTGTCTAAAGTACATAAGAGGAGGATTATTATGAGCAGGGGAACATGTAAATGTGTGTAAAAACAGATTAAGTTGGGAGTAAAGCAGTAATCCGTTATCAAAGGTTGCCATGTGAAACAAGTAGAGGTAATTCCTATGAGTCATGTTTTGAATAAGAAAATGGCATACTTAGATATATAAAGAAAAAAACATACCTCCAGAATGTGCAGGTGGTCCACATAAGAGAACTACACCTTGGCCCTCGCGGACGTTGACAGCACTCCTCACTGTCTGACTTTTGAAGTTATCAAGATCTGATGAGATGAATAAGATTGAAATCGGGTTGGACAGAAGCTGAAAAAAGTAAGATCATCAACAGCACAGAACTAAACATCAGACGGCCAAAAAAGTGTTTTTTATATACTATAAATATTCTCAAGGGTTTCTTTGAAAATTATTATTTTGAAATTAGGAGACAGAAGTTTTCCCAAATTCCCTTCACTGATTCACTGAGGCTTGTTTTTGATGCCACATTTCGATCACTGAGGCTTTGATAGAGCATCATTGATTGTCTTGGGACACCTCCTGACAGCCTCCAATGCTTGCTTTCAAAGGCATCTAGGATGCTGATGAAATAGACGGACCTGACTTGGTGATGTTTGCCCTGTAACACTACACTTTAACACGAGGAGGAGATTAGGCTGAAATGGGATTAAACGAGCAAGGGGGGAAGGAAATGCTCGGTGCGGACTGAGCAAACACGGGGGAGCGTGCATGACAAATGACAGTTTGCTGTGCCAGCAGCAATAAGTAACATCATTATTAAATGTGGTGTAATCTTGCACTTAAAAGCATTAGCTTCCCCATCAATACTCTCAGCACAATCTATCCTCTGCAAATGAATGAGCAGTTGCTGGCAGACAAAACCTAAACCTGGGATGATAAACCACCCCTGGCTTCATGACTGATGGAGGGAAGCTGCCGCAGTCTGCTCTGTACTCTGTCTGCACCCTCTGGCTCTCAGCCTAGAGTAAGCCTTCCAAACACAAACAAAAGAAAGTCAGTGTGACCGATAAGGGAAATTAGGAGAAGGAAGATTATGGAGAGAAGTGGGACAGAGTGTTGGTAAGATTAATGAGCAGCTCTCTGATGACCGCAGTGGAATCAAACAGAGCCAAGTCACGGCAGGACAACGAGGAGGCCACAGGAGGAGACGGCTGATGTGAAATACAGACAGAGACGATGTCCTTCTGATCTCACCGGGTCGCCTCAGTAAATACTGAGTCTATTGCATAAGATATATATATATATACATAGGATGATGTGGTGAGAGATACATATACTCAGTTCTATTGAAAGAGCCCAGCATAACAGCAGTTGATAATTATAATTGCAACACTTTCAGAAACAGCAGGAGATGAATCAGAGAGCTACTGATAATTACTTAGTGGATGAGGGAGGGATTACTCTTTCTCCAAGATCACGGGAAATGGCAGGGAAGAGGGTAGAGATGTAGCTGGGTTCAGTGCCAGAGGGGATATACTGCTCTCTTCTCTGGCCTCTGAGCAAAAGAATAATGGGCTTCACTGAAGTGAACTGACCACACACTGTAACTTTGAGAGCTAGAGGCCAAACTCAGCTGCAGCGATTCCTTTGTAAGCAGAATCAGTCTCTGCCATACAAGAATGGCCGGCCTAGAGATTTCAGGGAGCAACTATTACAGCTAGAAGATGACTGGTCTGGGCAATGGCGCAGGCGCCACTGTGGACATTAACTGTTGTAAATTGTGTCCAACAGTGTTCCTTTTGCAAAGATACTTTTACCTCCTCCAAAGGCAAAACACTTCTCAGAAGTCTAAAGGTCTGATTGTTATTTTTAACAAAAAATGTGACTTTGGTCATTGAAACTGGAATTTAAATTAACACTGTAGTAACTATAATACAAGAAAATCAACAAGAGCAGTCAGATGATCACTCAGGTTGCAAACAAGTCAACAGTGCATTCACGCTGCTTTAAACAATATTTCTCTCTTGGCCGTTTGGGAACAGCAGTACAAGCTGTAAACACAACACTGACTGATTATCACCTTGAAAAAGTTGAAATGGTGTGTGGAGACCGTGTTTGCCAACAGTTGCTCACTTTTACATCTAACAGACAAAGAGCAGCAATATTATTCCCTTTCTTTTGTTTTTCTGGTAACCTGATGATGTTAAATGAATATTAAATTTGTCTGAGCTCTGCTTTTGGTCTCAACCAACCCCTGAGAGAAAATAGTTGGCTTTTTTTTGTTCCTGAAATGTTTCACTGTGTTCATCGCTAACTGTATCTGTCTGCCTTTAGGTCTTAATTCAAAACGTGTGAGATGGATGTATCCTATTTTTATTGCTAAACACAGCTGCCAGCTGTGACTGCAAATAAAATAGATGAGAGTACTAAGACTGAACCAAACAGGACAGTTGAGGGCCATAAAATTAACGGTAACCTGAAAGACATTAAAATGCTCTAAAGAGATGAAGTGAACTAGTCATGAGCAAATCGGCTTTTACCTAATTCTTGGTGGATTTGTCACTTCAAGGACACTACACACTGTTATTTGACCAATTGATAATATAAAAGAGATACTGTTGCAGATTGTAATCCACTTATATGGAGGTTAAAATTGCATATAAGAGCAACCAAAGGTCCTTTATGACTCCTATGATTCCTCACTACGCTGGCAAACTCTGCATGCACAAAACTATGTAGATGCAGTTTATCAAAGTTAAACCAGTCTGTCTATAAACTGCATGGGCATATTAAGAGAGCTGCAGCTTAGTCTTGATGCTTATTTAACCTAGTGGCCAACACCGGTACTGTTTAAAAATAAGAGAAAAAGCAAAGTTAAAGAAAATAACTACCATTATAAAACAAGATATGGACAGGACAACTGACGTGCATAAAAAATCAATTTTCACTCCTTGTATTATGAGATTCTTGAAAGCATGAAAGTTTTATATTTGCAAATCTTCTGCAGAGCCTAAAGCAGCTATTTCAATGTTCACGACAATCCTGGTGCAAAGTCTGGACTTAGCGGGTTTTAGAAGAAGGGGCCGAGAAGGAAACATGAACGTTTGTGTGTACGAAACATTACTGTCTCTGGTACAGCAATGATGCCAAGTTGCCAAAGCTCACTTGATAAGCACAATGTCATCAGAACCAGTGAGGATGGCCAAAGCCCTGAAAATAACAGCCTAATTACATGAAACCAGAATTTCTTTGAGGAGGTATGAAAAAGATCATAATGAATATGTTGATGTTGTGGATTGCAATATGGTGTTTAACTCCATGCATTATTTCAGTTGAGGCTTTTTTTTGGCAATAAGAGCTGTTGGAAAACGTGTCGGCTCATAGTGGCGGCAGCTGAATTTTGATGGCAAGCAAAGCAGCAAAGAAGGCATGACATTTCTATCTTAGGGGCAGTGGCCTCATTACACGGGAAAACAGAGTATCAGCCATGCTGATCTCCAGGACCTCCCTCACTGTGCATTAGGCAAGACAATAAATGTCAAGCAGCTCTGCTCTTCAGCCAGTCCCCACAAGTGAAATTCATTATTGGACTATAGGAATAATAGCCGTCCATCTCCAGAGAGGAAGTAAAGGCTCTCTATCCTTGGGACACGATCAATAGTCAGCAGGCTTGATCAAGAGAGGAGAGGTGTCTCGACAGTGACTGTCTGGAAGAGAGGAACCCATTCCACCGCATCACTTTCCAGCCCGCCTTTTGTCTTTTAGGCAGAAATCTGAGAGCAGCAGACTGCCTGTGACTTTCTGATCTGCTTACAATCTGCCGTGTATATTATACAGAAAGAAGTGGCTAGTCATTTCAAAGACGCAAACAGTTCTTACACATTATTTTTGTTCATCTTCTTTAAAGTCTGGATGACAGGGGCCGGCGCATCACTTGGCAAAATATAAGTCTATTTTGAACTGAGCATAGATCTGTCAGAGTTGGAACCACTAATGAGAATCAATGGAGTTCAGATGCAGTCAGAGGCTGCCTCACCCACTGTGTTTGTTGCATCTGACATTTCATTCGATTACCATTTCCCCTCATGAAAATCTATTTGGAGGCAATCTGAATGAGAGATGAGAAATTGTAAATGAAAAAAAAAGGCCTGGACTGCAACCATGTAACACATGTCAGAGAGGATGCAAAGAGATGACAGGATGTCATAGCTGTGTCAGGATGTTAGCAATTGTAGGATCACTTACATGCAAATTGAAGGCTGGCTCTGCGGCTGAGGATGGACCCCCACGTGTTGGAGGCCGTGCACTGGTATACCCCAGTGTCTTGGTCCTTGTCCAGGTTGCTAATGATCAGGGTGCCCCCAGACATGCGACGCCGGTAGTCATTCCCCAGATCAATGAGTGTTCCGTTTAGTGACCATCTGGAAAAACGCAAACACAATCAGTCGCTGAGCTCCCCGGAGACGCACACTCGCAGTGTTCATCACAGGGATCGATTTGATCGGTCGACCCACATCATGCTGAGAAGATAAAAGGTGAGCTGGGTTTCTGTATCATTAACAGAGAAATCTGAACTCCGTGAATGTCCCCCACGGCAAGTTACAGAGAACAAAAACATTTCTTGACATAGCTTCGAGTTTCCAACAGCTTGACTTAATTCAATCTTTTTCTTTTGCCATTAATTTAGGCAAAATTCCAAATAGAGCAAATCTGCTGTGGTAAGTATTGATTTTCTCCTACTTGCATGGTGAGATGGGCTTTATTTCACCTCATTTTTTATCACTTGCACTGAGGTTATGTGGTCTCTGCAGCTTGCAAGGGGAAAAATATCTGCTCAGTGCAACAGATTTCATTGACAAAAAGGGAAACTGAGCGCATGAGACAGAGAACAAGTGTCTTTTTACATGTAAGAATACACAACATGATGTTTAACTGCGTAGTGAGAAAAAGCATTTTGCTGTTTTCTGTTACTTTAAAGCCATAAAATTCTGCACAGACGTTCATGGTCCCCAGAGTTTGACTCCTGTGACTTGTTTTTTAATCCAGAGACTTTTCTTCTAGCCCCACCATGAGGTTGACAATTGTAAAATATAGCAGCAACTGTTTGTTGGATTGCCATGAAATTTAGTATGGATTTTAATTTGGCTCAGAAAAAAAAACATGACATGGAATATCCTCTGACTTAAATTTTCTAGCACCACCACACAGTTTCCTTTGGTGCTAAATGGATTGCAGTTAGACATCTTTGCACATTAATGTCTGTTTCAAGATGACTTGTAAGAATTTTGGTGATCATGACATCTTAGTTAATAACATTCTGGTCTTTATGACATTATAATTAGCATTACTAATTAACAGAGTATAGAGGTGGGAAAAAAGTAGTAATATCCATTACTCAAGAACAATATCACATGAAAAGAAAACTCTATTACAGGTGAAAGTTCTCCATCCAAATCAAATCATTTAAGTTAAAGCATGTATTACATGGAAAACAAATTAAATGAATAAAAGTAAAAGTAGTCACCGCACAGTCAAATGGGATCTGTCAAGATTTTCATTTATTGGTAACGTTTAAAATTTTAGGTGATTTAATTTACTGTTCATTGATTTTATAGCAGTAGTAGAGCATCATAAATCGAAATACCAAGGTTAAGTATCGTACAAGTAACTTTGAACTGTACTGAAATACAGTACTTGGGTGAATGTAAGTCTACTTTGTTGCTTTCCAGCAATGTTAACACACTAAACTGGCATGATTAAAGTAAGTAACATAAGCATGTAGCAATGCCATTGTGAAGATGCAAGCTTGCTAATGTTAGCATTCAGCTCAAAGGCATCTCTATGACAAACTGCTTCACAAAGCTGCCAGTAGAATCTGCATTTATTTTAATTAATAAAATAAAAAATATGGCAGAATTATGTTTACATCTCTTTGTACATTCTGATAAAAATTAAAAATGCTTCAACATTTGGTGTTATTAAACCACAATCTAAAGGAATGTGCAGCCTTGGCAGAGGTGACAAGTGCTTTCTAATTAGTTGAGGTTTGTGCTTCTGAGTTTCTGACTTATTGCTTTCTGACACCTTCATATTGCATTGTCTACAGACCATTTCCTTCAAGGAAAGGTCACCAGATACTCTGTCATGCACGCTCAGTTCAGGAAGTAACAGCTATAAATCATAGCTACCAACAGAAACAAAACACTGAATAATGCTCATGCTGAACAATAAAAAAAACACTTTATAGGTTATTTACTGAAATCTAAGGTCAGTCGGTCTGACATTTTTGAACAGGATGCAAAATAAGTGATATCTGTAAAAGTGTGGATGCTAATGGAACTTTATCTCAAATAATTTTCACAGATACTAAATTACTTTTCCCGTTCCTTATAGAATTTGAGAAACAAGAATTATTGGTATGCCGTGTGTTAGTCTGCCTCAGTGACAGGACTGTGAAATGAAAATTCCGATGATAAGGAAAAAAAAAATCAATATCATTTTTTCCTCCCAGGCAAACTAACAGGCAGTTAGAATGATGCTTCATGCAGTCTTAAAGCCAGCCATGGCTCTCCCCAGTCTCCTGCCTGACAGACTACAAAAGACAAAGCTGTCTTTCATCTTGTAGTTTGCATTATTCATCTAACAGTCTGTGCAAGTCACTTAATCTGACTGATTTTGTCACTATTCCAACAATATTACTTTTAAATGCCAAAAACTTGTCATAAAAAGCTCATGTTTCCAATAATATATCTGAGAAAACACATTCCAATACATTATATGAACATTTTTAATACAGCAATTGCTTTAGTGTAACATTTTAAGTCATTGTATTTCTCCATTTGAATTCTCCTCTGTCCTTTTCCTCCTCTGTTTGTGCCAAAGGGAGGATTACTGTATGTGGAAGAGGGGAGGAGGGGTTAAAAAGAAAAGGATGGGAAGCTAGTTAGACTTGCAGCCACCCAGCATGATTGAACTTAATGGGAGAGGAACGTGGGCAGCCTGGACAGATCACACACCCCTGGAGCAGACAGCTGGCTGGGTGTGATGGTGTCTCTGCACCTCAGACGCAATCAGTAAACCACCTACCCACTCTTGCTGCAGAAACTCCAGAGACAAGCTCAGACATACGGATACACAGGAAACCTGTCATCAGAGAGCTCCAGCTTGCCTTTTCATGTGAGTCCAGAAAAGGTGGACGTTGATTTAAAGAATGAAGGAAAGATCAATAGGAGCTGCTGTCATTTTGTCACAGCTGGCCACATACTTGACATCCATGCAATCCGAACTATTTAAAGCACATAAATTTTCTCACACAGCATCAGTAAGAGGCAGGTGGAAAAATGTATGTTCACACTGAAGACATGTGAAGTAACATCAGCAAGCTGGATAATCAGAATTAAAGTTGGAATTGCACATTTTTTCAAAGTGGTATGTTTAATTGGTACATTTTTTTGTGTATCACAGCATCTTTTCTACAATAGCAGTCGAGGTGGAGTGGGTCAGATTACAGACTCTCATCAGGAGGATCAGTGGACAACAACAGTTCTACAACTACAGCAGACGAGTGTGAAAAAAACATTTCTTCTTCTGTTCCAACCGACAAAACCTGATATTTTTGCCAAAACTCTCTCTAACCATTCTTGCGTTGACAAAACAAATTGTTCCTGACTCTAACCAAGTGGTTTTGTGTCTAAACCTAACCTGACCTTTACCACAGCATTGTGATAGCACAAATGAAAACTGACACATCGAGTGATGAAAAGTTGCAACATTAAGTTTAAACACATCCATGATTTGCTGAAACGCTCAATTCCAACAATTATTGTTGTGAGAGACCAAAGAAACTAGTGAGAAATGAAGCTTTCTTTTATTGTTTTACTGTTCTTTAGGGAACTATTTGAATTCTGTGTATTTGTTGAAATTTGCCACTTCCTTCTCACCACTGATAAATCACAGCATTATGATTCATTAAGAGAAAAACATGAGCCATTGTTTTATCTGCCACAGTCCTACATTGTGACTGACCTGCATTTACCACCTGATCATCCATAGGTGCAGAATTTACCTTATCAATCATGACTGTAGCTTTACCTGATATTATTCACTGATTCTTTATTCAGTAACTACATGGGCAATTCTGTAAACCATGTATTGTGTCTCAGATGACACATTCAGAACATATTTTCAAACACTAAGGTCATCCCCCCATCTGGTAACCTAACTTGGTTTTTTATTTCATGTCTTCAGACAGTTTTGTCTTTGCGCAGCGGAAGATTAATAGTACCACTTTCTAATAAATCAGGAATTGTTAAATGCTTTTTTTGATCACATAAAACTGATTAAGTTAAACTTTTGATTATTAATGGCTAAAGACCAATCTAAAAACTCTGATACAAATTATTTATTAATTGTTAAAATGTCATCAATTGCAAATAATAAAATATTTACAAGATGCCTTTCATTAAACATTTAAAAACACTAAAAAAAACACCATTGAAAAAAAACTAACATTGAGAAAACTGTATAATGTAATAGCTTCTCTGTTTTTAAGACATGGAAGCTTTTACCCACCGCAAACTGTGTTTAGGCTGTACTCTGAGTGGTTGTGACACAAGAAAGAGGGGTCACATGTAAAAAATCACTTAGTTTTATCTGCCAAGAAGGAAATACAGTTTTGACTGTGAAAAAGGGGAAATTCAGCCCAAACAACTGTTTCCAATGTTAGGCTTTCTGTTTGTAGACAGATATTTTGCAAATGAGCACAAAACATCATGAGAATACTTGTTATCATTTTAAACAAACAATTTACCTTCCTTCATTAATGTTCCCTCTCAGACACAAACTGCAGGAGAAGAAAGTGAAAGGTGACGCATGCAGAGGACAGATCTTATTGTTAGCACTGAATCATACTGAATCCACAACCCCGTCAGCCCGAGAGGAGCTTACAGTAAGTCCAGCAGACTCCAGGAGAGCAGCCCTATTTGCTGCGGTGTGCTGCAGGCGCAGTCTGATCTGAGCATGCTCTGAATGAACTCCCTGTGACCTTGAGGTTCACATCAATTTTGCATGAGGTCTCCTCATCAAATAGACTGGGGATTGTACTGCAGCACTGGCTCACCTGGCTTTCCTTGAGGCCAGACACCCACAGAGACAGCAGTGACCACACAGACCACATATTGTTCACACAGACACACACCAACCACACACACACAAACGCACGCAGACACACACACAGGGCTTAAAGCTGATAATGGAAATTCAACTGCTGACCAGGGTACTCTCTACAATTGTGTTTAGTAGGTTATTGCTGCTGCTTTTTAATAAATTGATGTTCACTATAACTATTTCTAACATTTACCCTGTAACAGATTGAGCATGTGTGTATGTCTGTGTGTGTTGAAGATGCTCTGATAACACTTTTCTTATACAAAAGGTGTTGATTATGACAAATGAGATACTCATATCCTTAATAATATTACATATTTGATAATACTTTGCAAGTAATAAAGGGCATCTATAATCTCTGGTTTTACTACAGGTGGTTGTAATGCACCTTTACTCAGGTTTATGTCTGCTATACATGGACAACTTTATTCTGTGTAATTGTTCTTTTTGTTTGCTTTTACAAAGTAATTATCACAGACTCGTTTCCATCTACCAGACTTGTATTTTGAGTGTAATTTATTTAAAAAAACACAATAAATTGACATAAGATGAATTTAGCTGATTACAATTTTTCCAGATTTTTCATTAATATCCAGAATATGATACTGTACATTTTTGATGCGACAAAAATTCTCCTCTAGATCCCAAACATCTATTAAAAATTTGTGAAAGCCTAAACATATATGTGTGCTATCTATCTATCTATCTATCTATCTATCTATCTATCTATCTATCTATCTATCTATCTATCTATCTATCTATC
>JAPZDV010000012.1:24661110-24675698 GCA_029814665.1 Acanthurus lineatus
TCTATCCATCCATCCATCCATCCATCCATCCATCCATCCATCCATCCATCCATCCACGACATACATACATTTACATACACACACACATACATACATGTATGTATGTGTGTGTATGTATACACACACACACACATACATACATACATACATACATACATACATACATACATACATACATACATACATACATACAAGCAAACGTGTTATGGATTAGAGCTGTCAGTATCAGAATCTCATAAAAGGATTTTCATGGCCTGAGGACATCATGATAAAAATATTTCTGCAGTGTCTAAAAACAATGTTAAAGGAAATAATTCATACTTATCCTTGTTTATTGTGTGTTTTGCCTTTTTTGCAAATGAATTACACTCTAAATAGAAGTGAAGGAAGGCTGATAGAGTCTGCAATCATAACTGTAAGACAGAAAACAAAAAGAACAGTTTGGTGGCAGGTGGCAACCAGCTTTAAGGTGCTTTATCACAACTTACTGTGTCAAAGCAAGAATGAAACAAAACATAGATGATTAAAGAGATTCTGTTAAATTTACAAATCATTAGCACGTGTGTATTCGTCCCAAAATATCAACATTTCACTCTTTTCAAATATTAATGTTATCATAAAAAACCTGTTATTGAATAATGGATATTGAATAATTGTGCTATAAAAAAATCTCTCAGATCTTTCATTTAGGTGTACTTATGCAAATACTTTTTTGCTTGCCACAACCAGTCCAGCTTTTAGACAGTGTCTGAAGCATTTTCAGTACTGGTAGCAGTATCAGAACATGTGTGCGTGGGTTTGTGTATCCGAGCATGTACTAGATCGAAAAAATCTTATGGAGTTACAGTTACATTTTGTTGCTTCAATGCAAATTAGCAGGCAAATAGGTAAATAAATTAATCTTCAACAAATGCTAATCAAGTGAATAATTCAAAATCTATAAATGTACCTTCTAGAAATGTAAAAATATAGCTTTACTTAGAGCCACAGGCCTGCATTTTTCAGTTTATCCTGTTGGTCTTGAAAGTGATGTCATAAGCCCTGAGGTTATAGAATTTTCTCACCCTATAAAAAGACAAGTGCCCCTCCAACAGATAAAAATCGATTGACCAATTTCTCAGTTCTGCCACTTTATCTGACTCCATACAAGGACAGAATTCCTAACAAAACAAAATATCATCTTCTAATGACACCCTCCCAGTTCTATTTATGTCCCCTTTACCCTACACCAACCCGTAAACAAAGGTAGAGTCGTACATCTGCCCGAAGTCACATTACGTGATAGCAGACACTAGCCAGAGTTTTTTTTATTCCCCCTTTCCAATCACGGCTGTGCCCTTGATCCTATGTTACAGCAGATTCATAGTAAACACAGTGACAGGTGTATTCATAAAGCACAGCTCTGAGCCCTGGAGTGTGCTCTGGCGCTACAATGGACTATTTGTCAACTGAAGAACTGTCAGGGTTCCTGTTTGTATATTCACGATGTCACCGAGTGGGCGAGGTGGAGCAGAGAGAGCCGCTGGAAACCAAATCAGACAGTGTGAAGCTAACTAGCAGAGGTTATGAGCATCAATACAACGGGCATTCTCATTTTATCATATCTGCTATCTGTCCTCTTGTATTTAAATCAACTTGGGAGAAATTCAAATCTTGTCAAACAGCCTGTTATCTACCTCCATATCACCATAAAATACCACCAATCTGTCATTTTTAGCACATTACAGGAGTTATGGGATTATGGGATTATGTACATCAGGATTACGTAAGGAAGTTTTCATTTCAGATTTAGTGGGTTTCCACTCCCTTTCCTGTTTGTTTTTAGTATTGCCTGCAATGCATCCTGGTCCAGTGGGATTCATGGGCATCACTGCAAACTAATGGTTCTGTACAGCATGCACTCTTTGTCTGAGACCAACGTTGATACAGTTACTGGTAATGATTTACCCCAATTAAAGAATCCGGTGACAAATGTATATTTTTTTATTTTTAATTAATCCTATTAAAACAATGTGTTGATTCAACAAAAAACTAAGTCTTGTGTAGCCAAATCATGTTATGGCTAAAAAATTAGCTCTTAGGCAGAGCTGCTCACCATTTCTGGAGTTAAAGCTGTCCCCTGAGAAACTCAAATAAACACATGGCTACAAATTCCTGGAAAACATATAATCCATTTAACTGCATAGAGCACGCTGTGATTCTTACAGATGGTTATTACTTTTTGCACATTTTCTGCTTACACTGTGGACAAATGACCTTAATAAAGGCGTATATGATGCAGTGGATTGTGGAGGAAATGGAGGAAGAGAGAGAAACTAACAAGGAGTAAGGAGAAGAGACAGGTCAGAGACTGACAGAAAGTAAGAAAGTTTGGGCTCATTTCAAGATAAAACAAAAACACAACTCTCTACAAAGTGTCTATTGGACACCTGGAGTGTGTATAGCACAACATCTGTGCTTCAGTATCTCAGCAAAAATCATAATGTAATCACACAATCAGTTGGTAGAGCAGACCAGACACAAGGTAACATTAACATTAACATTGACATAAATCAATGTGGTTTTAGCTGTGAACCCAAAGGCCCACCTGCAGGCTGTTAGCTTAGCAGGACTAGCAGTTTTTAGGTTTTTCTTCATATCAATGGACTCTTTTTACTCTTTTTAAGTGCGTAATTAGGCAGCACATCATTAGAAAGCTTAGCTTCTTGTTATTTGATCAATGCAGACCCTTTACAGATACAATCGAAACTTTAGGCTGAATCAACAACTTTATCAGACCAACAACAATCAAAGTGAATACATAAAAACAGTCTACACTCACCAAAGAGGCTCCCTCATATTCACAGACTAATAACATTTCAACAAAAATGATGTTGCTGCATTGCAAAACATCAAGACAATCAAATCCAGTAAAGCATTTAGTTTTTATTAAGTTTATGGATTTGTGCATTTAGAGTGTTGAACTCATGGATTTTGACTGACACCTCATTTAACCTTATGTGCACTTTACAGCTGACAATAGCCAATGAGTCTGTGTTGAGAGCACCTGTCCCTCTTCCCTTGTGAAAAGAACAAGTACGGTAGATTGCAATCGATTTTGCAGAGAAGTGGCATTTTGTACAGCCAATGAAATTTTGAAAAGAAGGAAACACTGGAGTGAGAATATTGTTAAAGCCAGTTACAAACTAGTTATGTGATAAATTTACATATGCTGTAAAGTAGAAAACTGAATAAAATAGGTTGAACATAGATGGTCTAAATGTAAACATTAATGGCTTAGAAGATAGCCTAGATATAGATTGGACCTGTATTTATGTAGATAAATACAGTAAATGGCTTTTTTGGAAGATGCCTTCATAAACCCTTGAAAACTAAATTTTTCTCAGTCCAGTTTTCACTTTGTGGGATTGCTACATTTTTTATTGATTTATGCTGACATATAAGTTCATCCTGTAGTATCATTGTGTTTTGAATCCAAAAAACTACCTTCCATTGCACTTTGCAGGCATTGGCAAATAAATTACTTAAAAATAAACATATTTTTTTTCAATATGCTTAGACTTCCATTTCTCAATGCCAGTAGCATTTACAATGACTAAGACTGTTGGAGACTAAAATTCAAAATTTTCCTTTCAAAAGAGACAAAATATAATGCAAATGAAGCAAAAAGTTACAGTAATTAAAAAAAACACAACAAATCAAATAACTTTTAAATTGGCTGGGCAATCATACCTCCATGACAAAAGTAAAAAATAAATAGAAATAAAAAAAAAAAACAGGAATAATACTATACCGTCTTGTTCTGAGAGCTGTAGCCTGTTGGATTTATGCTGAAAATTTACCTAGTTTACCCAAACTAGTGTTTAGCCACTGTCCAACGAATGCAGGTAATATCTAAACAATGATTTCAACCTGTATACACATTTTACACACATTTTGTCACAGTAGGAGGAAAGCTGAAATATTGCAAGAGAACTGACACACTCAGTGTCACAGAGGCTCCCTGACAAGGGTTAACATCATCTCCACTGACAAATTCAATATTGTGTGACCCAGTTTTTTTCTATGTATATTAAACCAAATGGATTAATTTTTCTTAATAGCTGCAGTAACTGAGGAAATTAAGTGTGGAGCTCTGAATGTAATACCCTCTCGCTTGGCATATCTAATTATACAAATACTGTTCATTTGCAGGGTCTAGGCCTATGGTGAAAGTCACAGCATGACCATTTCCTTAAGGCAATTTCTTTCAGTCTGCTCAGGACATTTTGAGGTTCTAATTTCAGTGTTAGTGAAATACATTGCCAGGATTTATGCTTTCTATTTTATCATAAGGACAAAATAGTCCTCTCCTTGCCCGAAGGGAAACAAGTCAAGGACGATCAGTGTCAGAAAAACTGATGCAACCCAAATAAACCTTAAAAAAAATAGACTCCTTTCTGAAAGTAAAATTAAGGTTGAAAAGCCAGTGTCTTTAAAAGCATTACCACAAATGTCAATCCACAGTGGTGTGAGCTTGCTCACTCAAACATCATTTCTTCCTGGAAACCTGGTTTCAGATTTTATATTCATAATTGATGGCACTGAAACCAAACAGCGGAACCACTCACCTAAAAGAATATTGCCAGAGTGAGTTATGTGTTTTTCTAAGAAGACACAAGAAATATACAAAGTAAGAGATGAACTACACAAAGCCCCCAAGAGAAGCAGGACGGAGTTAAAACAACAGATTTTTATCAAATCAGAGCATTAGATTAAAAAATGAATCTATCGCTATATAATATATAAATATATATAGTATGGCATATGTAGTTTGTATGGAACAAGTTGTTTATTTATAAAAAAAAAAAGAATGTAAAAAAACCTCAACAAACACGTTACTGAAGTGCATTCCATCATTTGACAATTAAATTAAATGTTTAAAGCTTCATGGGTTTTTGGTTATTTTTGACCACTAAGGGTCAGAACTTACCAACAAGCTTAAAAGTAAAACTTGACCAATCACTGTGTATCACTTATTTACTCCTCCAGCAGATACAAAAGAGCATCAACATTTAATGAAGCTGTGTTCCTGTGAGAGGACAATTCAAAGTCTAATATTTTAGCAAACTCTAAGACAAATGTTTTGGAATCCACCCACTCCTGGCACAAAAAACTAGGACCTAATTGCTAAATGTTCCACCAGTCCAGGCAATTTTTGAGAAGGAAAAATGCCCCTAACACTTTCAAAAAATTTGAGAGATCTCAGGAAAAGCAACAAGGAAAGGACACTTCCCTAAGATGTAAGCAGATCATTGTGTTCACTAGCCAGTCACTAATGTTGTTTACCTGTGTTTGGAGTAGAGCAGAAAGCCCAAAGTCCATTTATAAGAGCTTTAAGCAGTGAGACTTAACCAAAACAGTGAACATTGCAGAGAGTAAAACCAAAGTGAGTGAGTGAAGGACACTAAACGCTTAATAAAGCTAAAGAAAAATTTCGAGTTGGTCATAAATCCCTGTCGGATTGTCATGATAAACAAGCCCTTTAAAACAACAAACAGGCATTAGATGCATCGCTCTCATAACATTCAGATGGAATTGATTAATGCAGCTCTAATGTGTTATGAACATGTTATGCAGTAATAGTGAAAATATGAGCATTACTGCTCTAATATTGCATGCTTGCCTGGCTGCAGAGATTTGCAGATCATACTGACAACAATCCCATTTCCTAATACAGTGTTAATTAACACAACTAAGGACTCAAAAGAGAAAAGCTCTTCAACAACGCTAGTTAACGTTGAATGTTTTAAAGTTGCAGATGTAACAACGCAGGTAATGATTCCAGCTTCATCCTGGGATACCTCAGGTTACAAGACAAGTATGATGATACCCCCCTGCTGCTGTGCCTTGACCATGTTTTCAGCGCAGACACATCATAGGAAATGTAAGCATTTAACGGAATGTCACTCACAAGGTTACTGCCTCTCTCTCCTTGCTTGCTGTGCATCTACATGGTGCTGACCAAGCTCCGAAACACAATCTACCACAAAAAACATCGCCAGCTGCCATTTTCAGGCGAGCTCTCTGCACCGCCAGGGAATAGCCGGGGAGATATCAGAGGATCTCCAGTGCAAATGAGCCAGTGGAATCTCCTTTTCTTCCTTAATGATTTTTTAAGCCGTGCACCCGTATTATAAATCATCAGCTTTGGCTGCACAGTGGCTTAAACCTCATCATTAATAAAGTTAACCTCAGTAATATCAGAGGTGTTGGCATATTCATCAACCACATCAGCCTGACTCTAAGTCTACATCACAGCTCAGGCTGAAAAGGGGTAAGCTATGTTCAATTAGAAGTGGATGCCTAATTAAGCAGTTGCTCTTTGAAGCCTGTCTTTTAGTTGGATGGTGAATTTGCAATCTCTCCTGAGCATTTATGTCCAGAAGTTGTCGTTCTTTAACAAATCAATAGCAATCAACGCAATCGGTACCCTCTTTGATTTCCGTAGAAGCAGCATAGGAGATTCACAAGCAATTAAGCAGCAATGGATTTTCCCCATGTGATGTGGATGTAGAGTCAAAGCGGGAAGACAGTTTAGCCGATGCTTGTGGGGAACGTAACTTTGATGTGGTAATTTACCTGTACTGCAGAGGAGGGCTGCCTTCTGCCTCGCACGTGATGGTAGCCTGCTGGTCCGGGGAGTTGATCGGTAAAATGAGGTCACTTGGCTCTGTCCTCCATCTTGGCCCTTGAAATATGACATCCTCTGTACAGGCTGGGGAGAGGGGAGAAAGTCCATAGTAGTACAAGCTAGGAAAATTGCCTCTTTGACCTTTGGAGAAAATACTGGAAAAACACAGCAAAAGCATAGGGAGTGACAACCAGAGAAAAACAGTTAATCTTGATAAAAAAAAAACAACTTGTGACATACAGTGTATGGTACCATTTCAATTATGTATACTGTTATTGTCTGGTTTTCAAAGGCTGTTTATACTGGCTGCTCCCAAAGAAAAGCAAAGACATACATTATGCAATCTCAAAGACATGATGTGTAAAACCTTTGCTGTTCTTGATTTAAGTGCACTTACCCTTTTGGTAAAGTGCATTTTTCAGACGAACCTGACACACAGAAACACTAACTGCAGTACTTAAGTATCCTCCAATTTGCATGCAGGGCCTGTTTTCCATAGGCTACTACACTATGCTATAGTACCATTTTAAGTCATCATATTGATGCTTCTGTCAAGATGTAAATGATCTCCCACTTCAGAAATGCAAATAAAGTTACTGCATCTGCTGGCATGTAGTGTTTTGATTAGTACTGATAATTAACTGACTGTGTGGTTTGAGAATTAAATGCAGTCTAATACAGTTACAGAAAGCTCACATTTACTAAATGATACAACTTAACTGAGAAGTTCAGTGTTAATGACTTGTCAGAAACAATTTCATAATGATAGCTGATAAGAGTTCAGGATTTCATTCAAGAACTCAAGTCCCCAATTGTTGGCGACTGATAAAAAGCCAATTTTCACACATTTCTTCAGTAATTAATGATCCTAAGTGACAGGGTTGATAAATAAAGCAGTGTGTTATCTATTTTCAGAACATCCGTGTCATACGACGCATGAGCTGGTTAATTGAGGCCATAAGGATGCAGTCATCTGCCAGCAGCTTAAAAGGAAAGGTTGTGGAACACAATCTGGTGCTAAATGAAAGCTGAGTCAACAGACGGCCGGAGTAGGCCTAATTAATATCCTACTGCTAACAGATTGCAGCATGTGGCTAACAGTTCTACACATGGTTTTAACCAGTGATAATATGTCAGGGAATCAACATACACTTCACTGTGTGATAGATTTAGGAAAGTTGTGAAAACAAATTAAAGCATTTGATGAAAGAAAAAGACATTTGACTCAAATCTATTCACCTGACAGTGTGGTCAATCAGCCTCTACCTAATATGAATTCAAATGAAATGCCATGCAGGCTAACATCTAGGCTGTCAGTGTGTTTTGTGTAGTCCCGGATGATAAAGGCAGACAGCATGTCACTTCAGATGTCATAATGATTGTTATCAGGTGTAGTGATTTTCAAGGGTTTCCAAGTGTGCGATCACAACTGAATAAGAAGTAGCACCTATAGGCAGCAACTGGGGCCCTGTTAAAAACACTTGTCCGCTAGGAAGGTGAGACTGCTTGGATCTTGCTCCCTAGAGAACTGGGCGTGAATTACCCATGAGCCAATTTGAATAACATTCTTTGGGATTTACAATGTCATTTGAACAAGGGTTGACATTCTGGTAGAGTGTCTGTGCTTCTCCTGCTCAAGTCCCAGGTGGCCACACAAGGGCAGAATAAGGCGCGGTGGCAAGTAGATTGTGCTAAAATGCAGAGCTGGATTCATTGCATGGATCCAGATAATGATCTAGACAGGCCATAAACAGGAATGGGAACGGACTCCCAGTCGTCCCTGACAGTGTACTGAGAATGTGCAGCAGGACACTGCTCTAGGCAGTGGTGAAGGGCATCATGCTGGAACATGCAAACACTGCAACTTAATCAGTGCAGCCTTTTTGGTCAGGAAAAGAGATTTTTTTGAGATCATGTGAGACAGTAATGGATGAACCTCTGCATATCATATAAACACTGCATATTCAGAATGAAATTCTACTTATAACCTCGAAACATACAGACATTCATTCATTGAGATTATAGAATAACACAAAAAAACACAGTAATATTCTCTGTGATGAATATGCATTTGAAAGCAAATTTATCAAGAGAGATGTTGTTGTGACATAAACCATGACGAGCGCAATGAGACACTCTGAGAAATATAATGTGTTAAAATATCTTACCTGCAAGGCATCCAGTGATTGATAGCAGAACAATTTGTTTCCATGGTGACATCATCTTTAGCTGCCGAGGGCTAATAAGACTCTCATCCAATTGCTTGTGAATGGAATGCTCTCCCTTGAATACAAGAATTTTAATCTGAGGGGAAAGTAATTACAGATGTGATTAAAATACGACATTTTGATCCAAATACGACAAGCATTCCTCAGCAAAAAACATGATTATAGCGCTGCTAAGTTACATAATTGACTTTATTATTTAGGAGTTACTGTAAGTGAGGAGAAAGTGAATCTCGAGGAACTGAAAAGCGATGGGGGGGCGGGGCTGGGGCAGCAAGAGACAAAAGTCTGAGGATACAACCCACCAGTGCGATTTTTAGATGGCATAGAAGAAGAAACAGCTGCTCAATGAGTATGTTTTCTTCTGCTGTGCGTATTTCTCATCTTGCCTAACAAGCTCAATTCTGCAGCTTTAGAGAGAAGTGAGGAGGAAAATGATTGACCTCAAAAGATACTTCTCTCCCTTCCTATTTGACTATTAATAGGGAGCTGAAAAAACTGTGTACCAGCACTCCACAAAATGCCAATTCATACTTTAACAGCGGTTCTTGTGGCCAATTGAAGGAAACAAACTTTCATTTTATATGCATCACTTCATGAGACCAACAGAAAGTAAAAGGACCATAGGAACCCACTTAAAAAGTAATATAAAAAAAAACATTTTGTCTTCACTTATTCACACTGACTGACACAAAGATAAATACTGTAATGAGACAGAAATTTTTCCAGTTTTTATACCAAGCTATTTATCTCTGTAAAGGGGCAGTCCAACAGTTTGTAAATAAGATTATACAACTAGCCGGAAGTAGCACTACTATCCTGTGAAAACACATGTATATCTGCTTTCTGGAGGAGCTTTGTCAAATCTGAGACATTGACTGATGATGTCATTAGCATCACTGTCACCAGAAGAGCAGAGTGTTGGGCAGTAAGGCTTTCTGGACTAAAGCAATGTAATTACTTTTGTCAGTAACACGTAGCGTTAGTTGCAGTACTTTAAAATACAATAATTACATTGCGTCTATTAATCTCTGTAATGCGGTTACTTTGACATTTTTGGGGCTGGGCTTGTTTGCTGTTTGAGTTGGACTGGACAGTTGATATAATTTTGAAGACTAGCTTGTAATGTGATATAGCTTGGTGCAGGAGCTGAGAGCAAAGCTGCCAAGGCAGGAGAAATATTCTTGAAATGTGTAATAAGCGCTTTTGGCTCCTAGAGGTCTCTCTATCAAAACAATAACAAAAGATGTACTTTAATGATGTTATGGTCAAAGTACAGTGGGATTGTGGGATTTGTTAATTTCATTGTTCAACAGCAACCGCTGAAGATTTAAACCTATCTGACTCAGGCAATCATTCATCCCAAAAGGTAATGTATTAAACTTTTATCACTTTACAGCTGTATAGTTTGTTGACCTACTTCCTTACCTTTTGACAGGACAAAAAGAAATTTAGCATTGCTGTGAACAAAATGATTGATTTCTCCGAGTCTAAACACTGTTGGAAACAACTGGGAAAACATAAGTAGATAACTCAACAATGTATTCAATCATTTTTTAAGATATCTTCATGAGGAAATGTTGAATATTGCAAGTTTAAGGTACATAACTTTAAAACTGTCTATTTACATTTTGATTCTTCGTTATATTGTTTTGAAATTTTGGGGCGACATGGTTTTGTTGAGTTTGGGGTGGGGAGGCATTTATTAAGCTTCACTTATAGGAGGGGACTTAAAGTGTTACATGCAATGAAGAGGGCTAAGCCAGCTGGCTTGTCAGCTACAGTAAGTGAATAAGGGCTATCCCTTCAATTCAATATTCAAACCAGCATTTGACTTTAAAAAATCTCTAATGACATGTTCAGTCTCAAGTCTGACAGTTTAAAAACACAAAATGCTATTTTGATACTTAAGCAGTCATAAAACACGTTGTAACTTTCCGCTGTTGCAAGTCTTTTTGCTTTTTCAGTAAACTGAGCTTTTTGGCTCTCTTTATTAACATAAAATAGAGAACACTTGCAAGCCAAGCTTAACTGTAAATCACAAAACAAAACCTTCTAAGAAGTTAGAAAACATTTTGAGTTCAACACTACAGAACAGCATTAGAGGTTGCAGAATACAGTCTGGCTGTAAAGAAAGCTGAGTCAATAAGCAGCCCAAGGAGGCCTAATTACTGCTAACAGATTGCAGCATGCTAGCAGCTCTACACGTGGTTTTAACTGGTGATAAAAAGTAATGGAATCAATAATAATTTTACGGTGTGATAGTTTGAGAAAAGATATGACAATGAATCAATGCAACTTTTGGTGGTTGTTTAAAAATATTGATGCATTTGGACTAAAATTCAGCTTGTGCAGTGACCAAAGCAAAGCTAGCTGGTGGTCGGTGATGGTCATTAATTTAGGGCTATCAATATTATTAATAATTTATTATTGTTTGAACAACTACTCATCTTTAAGTCCTTTATTATCTGTTCTAATTAAAAACTGACTGCATAAAGGCTGTGCTCGTACACCAGCATTCATAAAATGCAGTCTCTCAGTCACTCCCACCCACAAACCCAGAATAAAGGATGAACGACATGTCTTCACCCCCTCCTACTGCACAAAAATTAAGCCAAAATCTTTGCAGTACAGGCGCTGCCATCGTGTATTGGTGATGTCATTTGCAACCTGCGTCTGCGCAGTAGTGATTGGCTGATTGACTTGCAATATCAAGGTCCTGCCCACACAAACGCCTGACTTAGTCATTTACTCCAGACTGCAGGCTTGCTGCTTGTTAAACCAACTATGACTAGTTTTCTATTTCTACAGAGGAGATGTGGATGAAGTGACTTTTGAGTTAGAGAAGGCATAGAATTCTCAAAGGAGCTACAGGAAAGTTATGTAACAAATAACATTCTATTAACTTTTGCTAATGACCCATTTTAAAAAATTTTCAAAACATTTTTCTTTTCAGTAAATAGTAAGAATGCAGTGTAATTACACATTTTATAATACTTGCCTAACAACATCCACAGAACATTAAAAGCATCAAAAGCGTTTTATGGTGTGTTTTATCCTATTTTTGGATAACAAATTATGCTCCAAATACAAATGCAGGGAGGTGGAACAAGAGTTTGTAAATATAACTGTAAAGAAGCATACAAAGCTAAAATTACACCTTATAAAACTGTCAATTTTACAGCTGGAAGCAGCCACAGTTAAGATCAATTATGGCCGATTACTATCACAAAGTGAGAACAGAAGGAAATAGATGTGCTTAACATTATTTAAACAATCATATATTTATGAATAATTGCTTTTTTAAATATCACGGTTGTTGTCACCACCCCTATTACAGGTATCTCCCACACCATCACTTGTTAGTGCCACTAGGACCAACACTCAAAGACTGATCATCCACTAACTGCTGCATCAGATATACAATCCAACCAGTGATCAATGACCTAAATGCCTGTTCAACTATTCTTATGTGGAGGTGGAATGGAGAGCCCTAACACTGTAATTGCAGTATCAGTGGCACAGAAGGGGCTTTGCTCAAGCTCTGACCTACATCACAGTAAGTGGAAACTGATATGCCTCTCAGGATTAAGAATTCAACCCAACCCCTCATCCTTACAACACAACCCTGTTATGCGGATTAACCCAGGGCTATCTTTGGAATTCTTCAAACAGACCTAAATACTAACCACTTCCTTGTTTCACCAACTTGTGACTGTACGATTGTAGTGAAAGTCTATCATAAAAAAATCATGGCTACATAACCTCATTGAGGATAAATGAATAGGCGACGTGATGCTGGGCACAAAGAAAAATCTACGGGGAACAGGGATATCATCCAATTTGCCTGATCATAAGTTAATGGCCAGTGTTGGCTTGGTCGAATCGTCCCTGTGCCAGTAATTGTTCCTCATTTGATGTAATTGCAGGCACAGCAAGATTCAGAGTGGATTTCCTGGTGTCTTTCAAAATTTAGGGGGCGTTTTGCCACTCTAAAAACCCATCACATTGGATTACACGGTTTGAGATTCTACTGGAGCAAAAAACTGGGTGCTGCATTTTTCAGTTTGAGTGCAGTATTAACTGCCATCCACTTTCTGGAGGATCCAACCTCCTCATCCCAACCCATCAGTCCGAAAAGCTTCAAGATCCTGAGAGGAAAATCTCCTGGAAAAAGACTGTCTTTGCAAGTTGGATGTTTATGACCGAGTGTCTCTGCTGATATGATGGATGTTTGTCCCTGAGCACAGCTTCATTCTGCAGTCTGTAAAACATGCGCTGACATTTTCCTTTTACAGCGCCTTCTTCTTTGACTTGTTTCTGAATTAATGTTTCATTAACAGTCCAACATATGCCTGTTTTTCCAGCCAGTGAGTATTAAGGGTGTGTCATCCCGCCTTGAAGAATTTCATTTTCAGTGGACAGCTTTTCAGTGGCTCTCAGTGGAGAACTTAAGTGTCTCATTATGCCCCAAAAGCCCTTTCACAGCTGCTAAAATTGAAGAAAGAATTGTATCAATTTTGACCTTCAAAACGCTGTGCCAGTGTCAAACCTTGCAGAGCTGCTTATCAGCCGAACCTCTGGCAAATCCAAAAGAAAAAGAACAAAACAATCTCAGGACACTGAGAAAACTATAAAAGCAAAAAACTCCTTCCGAGCCCTATGAGGACGAAGGTGAGATGGCGATTTCTTTCTTCGTTTTTCTCAACCGAAATGATGAGAAAAAGACTGCTCCGCCAAATGTAATGAGGCATCACACTTTCACCTCCACAGAAGCTAAACCTAATGGAAGTCATTGGCTAAACGCATTCCAGAGTAAATGAAATGACTTCTTGGTTAGTGGGGCTGTTGTTTGGCACATAATTGATAGGAAAGGTGGTTAAAGGCATCCATTTCCCCCCTGAGGGCAGCATAATTGCAAAAGAATCTAATAAGGGAGGGAGGAGAGGAGAGAGTTTCTATCACAGGGGTGTGCGCGCTCAAGGTCTTTATTCAGATCACAGGCGATACAAAGAACCAAGAGATCTGGAGATTTTACAAAACGCACACACGCTGTCAAAACTGAACATCGGTGACACAATGGGTATGAATTCACAACAGAGCCTCACTGCATTTCATTAAATTGTGAAGAAATTTAATTTACAAGGATCTTGTACATGCACACATATTTTCGATGTTTTCCTGACACTCAGCGTGATTGTCTTGTGACTTCACCATGTTTGGTGTTTGAATGAAACACTGCGTTTATGAACAAGAGTGAAGGTTCAGTCTGTGGTAGGGTTACAGCAGCAAGAGTGCTCTGGATAAATTGAACAAAAAGTGCCTGTTTAGTCTTTACAGTTACAATATTTTTAATGCGCGTGATTCACTTTGGTTAAGAGAAGGGAAAGATTGAGTTTTAAGTTAAACGTTAAAGGTTCTGTCTCCAAGCACAAGCATGTTGAAATACTCTGCTATCACTATTTATATATTACCATTGTTTTTTTTTAATTCTGAAAAAGGGCTGGAAACACATCCACGCTTTCTTCCTCATTGAGAAATTATGGATTTATGAGTCACAGGCCTCGTGCCTCGCCCACCACTGCTGCGTGCATTGGGTTGACCACTGCGTGTAAAGATGGTTGAGGATAGCGCACTGGAAACATTAAAAAGATTTAGCCAGACTTAGACTTATTATTGAATTAAATAAT
>JAPZDV010000012.1:24675798-24721332 GCA_029814665.1 Acanthurus lineatus
GACTTATTATTGAATTAAATAATAATAATAATAATAATAATAATAATAATAATAATAATAATAATAATAATAATTATATATTTTTTAAAAATCTGTTAATCATATAGTTAAAAAAAACTCATCAGTAGGATTCATGTACTCACATAAAAATGTGGAAGTTGTGTCACATTAAAAAAAAAAAAGACAATCCGTCTCATGCACATGAATGCTATATTTTATGTTTTGTTGCTATTTCTCAGCCTTCCGTGACAGTTGGTTTGAATTTACTACAGTGCTTGATGCATTTATATTAAGTAAGTTTTTGTCTTTATGACTATCTGCTGCCGTCTCTGTAACTCACTCATCACGACAACCTGGGACACAAGAATCTGCCACCAGGGACGAAATACTCACAGTTGCTGCGTTTGCAAATAGATGAAGAATTCTCAATCAGCGGCGCATTGATGCCTCCTTACTGAAGAACTGCACAAGGCTATTTCACATAAGCAAGGGGGGCTTACAATAAAATAAGAGACGTGATTAACAAATAAAGGCAGCACTTACAGACTACAGCGAAATACAGGTGAAAGAAACAGAAGAAGCAGATTAGGTGTAGTTGCTCTGTACTGATTGCACCATAACTCTTGCATTATCTCAGGTGAGTGAGTAACGCGTCCCCTGGCATATTATGCAATAAGGTTTCAAATAAAAAGGCATCTCATGTATTTGCCCCTCCCCATCACCCCAATCCACCCCCACCCCCCACCAACCCAATCTCAACAGCTGTTACATTAACATTCATGAACGAATTAGTCGAATGCATACTCTCTCCTGAGATGTTTCTTCCATTTCATTTCAAGCGCAGCCTCGCAGGTTCAAAGAAAAGTAGCCACTTCACACATGTGACTGACATGTCACACAGCTCATATATGAATACAACAGCATGATTAGAGCCGAGGCTCAGGCCCCATTTGAATACTGGAGAACAAAATATAGCCATAAATAATAAAAGGAGCTTGATGTGGATAAATATGTTTGCTTGTAAAATGTTACTCAAAGCCTGAGCGGGGACCTAATTGCACTTCACACTCAGTGTGAGGTATTTCACATATAGCACATGAAATTAAAAAAAAAAAAAAAAGGAAATTTCACCTACAATTACAACCTGACATGTTACATATTTAATATCTGTTCACATCAGTGGAACTAAACATCTGAGCAGGATGCGCTGTAGACATCATACAGCTGTGTGTTTTCATGTGAAAAATCACTGAATCCCTGGAAGACAGCAGGACGCCCCCAGTGACTCCCTTCAATGTTAAACACGGCTGCATCCCTCAGCTGCTGCCTAACGCAGGGGCAGGAGAGTAAGTGCACTTAAAAGAGAGGGGAGCAGCGATCCATTTCTCAACCCCATCATCAGCCACAGGCACATCCCCAGACCCTCATCCTAGATACAGCCACAAACACACGACTGGAGGTCAAGGATGAGGAGCAGAAGACACTCAGACAGGCTCTTTACATGTTTTTGATGCTATTCAATCCATTTCTCAACCTTCCCATAAAAGAAACTGGATGTAAGATGTAATTGCCACTCTGGTTCAGTAAAAAAGGGTTTTTTCATTCCTGCAAATACCATTCTGGATATTGCTGCATTATTAAAAAAAATCCCTGCTTGGCTCAAAGATGTGTTTCACCTCTTATTTGGCAATTGCTCAAAATATGAGTAAAGGATCCATAAATAAACATGAATGAAGGGGAGAACGATTACAATCCCTGCTGAATAGTAGCATACTTTGAAGATGGAGCAGGCTGAGCATTTTCCTCTTACTGTTGAGTCCATCCTTTTGCAGTCTGGGTGGGAAAAAAAGAACACTTGTGTGCAGACCACTGGTGGCCAAACATTTGGTTTTCCAGAAAAATGAGAGTGAAGCTGAGCTGTTGCATTCATTTCTCTAATAACACTCTCCTGTAGGCTTCAGCTACCATAATCCTGTGAGATTATTTCATAAAATTATATTTAAAAATCCGAATATTATAATGATTGTTGCTAAAGAGATTTAATTCAGAAACATAAAACTGCAATTTTAAACCATCCTTAGACTTTTTCACTCTACAGAGACTGAAATAATTGCCTTTAACAAGTTAGAGAGAAAGCTTCTCTCCAGGCAACATTCCTGATGCTGTTTCTCTGTGTGACTGAGCAGAGCAGCACCATATGGACTTTGTCCTAGATGAGGGAAATGAGCCCCTACAGTAGAAATCCCTGTAGGACCATCCAAACCATTTGAGGCTCGTCTAGAAACGCAATCATCAGCATCATGCATGTGTGAGCACTCTCAGCATTCACACTGTCTCCGTGCCCCTCTCTCCGCTGTTAGAAAATAAGATAAAGCCATCTCGACACGGGGATGTGGCTGTAGATTCTGTCATTTTGCTTTGAGTCAGATGAAGTTGCATTCGCTACTATTTTTTCCTGCAAAGGCTGCAAACTTAGCAGGACCCAGTTTCCTGCACATTAACACTAAAAAACAGAAAAATTACGCGCAAAAATGCCAATAATGATTTCTGACTAGACACTTACTTGTTTAAGATGCAGTTTTTTTTTTCCTCTTCTTGTTACTGGGTTAATTGTAATTCCAGTATCTTGTGTGATTTCAGGCTCTACTGAGTAGATTACATTTCTCACAGCAACTCTTGTCCTCTCAGCAGCCAAAGAAGAGGTTGCTCTCTGCTCCAGCAGTTTAAATTCAGCTCCGTCTAAGTGCGTTTCTCGGTCTTAAAGGGTGGAACTAACAGTAACCTCTACCTCGGTAAATTCCACAAGCAGTGAGTTTGCGGGCTGAGGATGTGAAGCTACGCCGGGACGATCCTCGACCTCCTCGTATTACACTCCACAAGATGCTGCCAAGACGCAGAGAGGACAGCGGTGCCTCTGAGCGGAGACTCACATTGTGCGCATCCCCGGGCTCTGCTCTCTTTGTGCGCAGGAAGAAGCGCCCACTGGTGACGCGTGAAAACACCCATCGCAGCATGCGCCACCAGTCTGTAGGCACCTGCCATTCCTATGCTTAAGTGAGCGCGGATTCCATCCCCGGATATTTTTTGTTATTAGGAGTGGAGATCAAGTGGAAATTTTTTTTAGATATTTTAAGGGAATAATTAGCTATTTGGTTTAAAATTACATATGAAATATTCAGGACGTTATGAAAATGAATTCCAACTGTTCATACATCATAATAGCCGATCTGCCCAATTTCTGATCTTGGTCATTAAGCGTTTTTATATTGTATTAGTAACCTAATACAGGGATTTGCAGCGGGCTCATTATAGCCTTTTTCCTGTGCTTTTTCCTGGCAAAGGCAATGAATGAAAGAAGGAGAGGATAAAAAAGTGATGTGCACTATGTGAAACTGACCTACAGGAGGTTTTATAGGCTACATCATATAGAAATAGGAATAATATTAAATGTGGAATAAAGTGACACAGAGATGCATATTTTTCATCCCGAGCTTTTATAGATACTTTTCTTCTGAAGTTCTTTAAAATAGAGGAGATGTGTGAGTGCTAACCGGGTACATGTTGGAGAATTAAGTCACTGAATAGCAAAATTATTGTTGAATAACTTAAAATTGTTGCAGTTACTGTGACAAACATTATGTTTTTATATCATAGACTTTTTTTTTATTAATAATAAGTGATAACAAAAGGATTACATCCAGTTATATGATTTTATGGTTCTTTTCTGAACATTAATCAGGGAGTTGTTGTGGCTCTGAGTGAGTTCTGCGGACGGAGCAGAGGAGGAGGCGCGGAAACACAGGATGCTACACTGCAAGACACAAGTGGTTACCAAAGAGAGGGATAAAGGGAGTTTTGTTTCACCCGCCACCACAAACTGTAACGATACACCCTTTATCCACACACACACATCCACCCCTCTAGTAAGGGTATATTAAATTCATCTAAGATTAGGACACACATTCTTGAACAATGCAATAAAGGACAGAAGGAGACACTATTGCACAGGCGAGATAGCATCGTTGCAGTTTCTACAATCAAGCAGAATAAATGAAATTTGGAAACCTTAAAACATTTATTAGAAAAGTAATTAATCAGTAATCGATTGTAATGAGATACATTATTTTTATGAGATAATTAAAATGGTTAAATTATATATTACAATTCAAACATGGTAACCAGTTACTTTTATGTATATTTCAAAAGTCACTTTCCAACACTTATAGAAAACCACACAGACAGGTGCTTTAGTGCCTTTTGGGCTATTTGAAATATGATTGTTTTCATGATGCAACCATCTGAAACCACAAAGTTTTTTGGAGGAGTTTTTTTCATATTTCTTTGCAAAAACATTAAGTGTAGTATTGCAAGGACATTCAGTCAGAAGCTTATTATAAACACATCAGCTAATAACATGGAATGGCTGTGGCTAAACTCCTCTGTGCTATGAGAGCTCTGCAGGAATCTCACAGCCCACACTGTCGTCACAGTGAGTTCTGAACCTGCAATTTTTAAATTCCCCTGAAAAAAAAGGACAAAGCCATTAACTTAAAACTTTTTGCATAATCACTGAAAGACTTGAACTACATGTGTGAACTGCAAGCTTTGAAACTCATCGTCCTCAATGAGAAGGCCAAAAACTTATCAATCACCCAGTGTGTAAAGTAAAAGTAGATACTTGTGGTTATAAATCCAAACTGAATCTTTACCTGTCTTATCCTTTGAGTCTTCTAAATGTTTTAGTATCTTCCAGCTCACTCTTTTGGTTCTTTACTCCTGTAACTCCCTTGTTTGGTTCCCTCAGCAGCAGGTAGTAATGAGGGTAAGGGTGGAATAAAGAGCGAGTGAAGGGCTGTACTGATCGTATTTATTAGACATTGGAAGCTTTAAAATTAGGTTTTCAAACTAAACTGCAGATTTTTATACCTTTTCTTCATAATGTCATCACCCTCACACATACACACACAAAAAACAAGTGAATTTTCAATTCACAATTTTCAGACAAGTTTGACCACTGGATCACTTGAAAGTTGAAGTGAAGAAAAATTTTCTTTTTATCCCAAAAGTTTAAAAAAACAACAACTCTGAACTCCCCTCCTGGTGGTGAACTTCTCCAGATCAGGGCAGAGTCTGATGTGACTCAAAGTGTTTATTCCTCCAGAAGCTCTGCTCTGACCCCAGCTCTCTCATAGGTGCAATCAATATCAGCAGCTGTGTGCCGGCATCTGTCCCTCTACTTCAACCCACACAATGCTTAAACCTCTGCAATATGCCTCATGACCTACACAACTGAGTGCTAATTTAATATCTGAATGACAAATGAGTCAGCAAAAAGAAAGATATTGACATAAAACTTGTAATTAATTGTGTTTTTTTTAATGAACATGCCTCATGAGCAAACTACTACCATTGACTGAGAACTATTTCCTCTATCTAAAATCATTAAAGGAGCCTGTCAGAGGGCCTCCCCCCTCTAGAAGATGTGCATGGTTTAGTCCACTCCAGAAGCAGGGTGGACAGAATTGCTACTCCAAACACAATGATGCCTTCAGGTGAACTTTGAAGCAATTATGTCGAAAATCAAATCAAAATTCCGAAAGAGAAAGGAAGGACAGATGTGAGGGAAAAAAAACAATCAGGGTCAAAGCAGCAAATGACAAGTGGAAAAAGAATTTTGTGATTACAATTTCCAAGCAGGGATGCTCGCTGATGAATGAAGCAGCTTTACCTTCGCTTTAAGAACCTTGTTGTACCTGCTCATTTACAAATGCAGGCATTGTGCCTTTAAATTCTATATGCATATTTTTGACTGTTGAGACAGTGTAAGCACTTTGCAAATAAAACAAGATTCTGGAAAAGTTGCATTGCTTGTTTTTTACATTGAAATTCATTTATGCAACTCTGTCTCTAATGAAGCAGAATGGCTTTATGCGGTAAACTAAACTATAATGAAGACCAGTACTGATTACTCTAATAACCTCTGCTGATGCATATGTTTATTTGTTGATTTGGTTATTTGTACAGAGGTGACAGTGGATGTATTAAAAGGAGGAAGGGCTCCACTGAGGCTGCCTATGTACATGACCCAGACTTTATTATTGTCACTGCTCACCAGTCTCACCACTGTTATTTTCTTTAGAGGAAGCCACATGACTCATATGATGACAAACTAAAACTGTGATAACTAAAGTTAAAATATTAATTAAGAATTTAAATTTTCAAGTATAAGTTGATTTACAACCATAAGGAAGTGAAGCAGACTTTTTGCCATCAATACAGATGGTGACCAACATATTTCATCATCATCATACTGAATAATTGATTGAGGCCATTATTTTTAGGGGTCAGCCGACAAAACTGACCAAGACTTCCTCCCAGTGGAGATATCCTCTCACAGGAGAGAGAGTGCAGCTGAAAGGCCAGTCTTTGATTTCTGATATGTGAAGATATTTGGTTGTAATACAGCATTACGGTTCGGGCTGTGCAGCCCGAACAAAAGTGGAGTCATACATGTGGCTCTCAATAAAACAGAGGTGCCACTTGACCTCCGTCAGCCATTCAGCCACAGTAATCTACTGCATGACGCTACACTACTTAATTCTTATGCAGTCACTGTAAAAAGGTCTGTGACACTTTTTGTCAAAAGTGGATATCTCACTTTCAAAAACTCTTCATAAGCTGTGCCAGAGACTCTCTTTTAAGTTAAGGAAAAGCCTTGAAAGGCTTGTGTTGTCAAAAAAATGAAAAATAGCAAAGAAGATGGAGAGCGGCAGACACTCAGCTTCATGTTTCACCAACTGTCACTCATGACACTAAATAAATCTCCCTATCACTGCAAAGATAATTGCTGTTAGTTTTATCTGGTGCAATCCATTTGATTGACTTAAATATTAAAATGATGGAGATATGAATATTTAATGTTTCAAGGCAGAGGAGAACTCCAGGGGGCTTTCAGGGAGACTGACAGAAAATACAGACGAGGTGAAATGCCATTAATTAAGGTCATTTGGAGTCTTATTGGGTACGGGGGAGGTGTGGAGGAGTGTGGGGGGTTTGTGTTTAGAAAAATGACAATTCAAGGTCAACAGAGACACCAGGCTAGCGCATGCAAAGCCACAGCAGATAATCCACCTTCGTCCACGGGTAACTGAGCCGGAGTAATGAGTAATGAGGCCATGCAAGTACAAGCAGGAGCTTCAGGGAAGTCCTGCTGAAGAGTCCTGCAGCAGACACTGAAGGTCGACCAGGTCCAGAGATACTTTAAGAGCTGAATCTGAACTCTGATCTTCCTCTGGGGGAAGCACAAAAGGAAATTAATACTCACTTACAATTAAAACAAAGGTGGAGCAGAGCAATTCAATGAAATGCACAACTGAGTTTAATCTATAAAGTGTCTAGAATAACTTTTTAAATGAAGATTGAGGATTTGGATACAGAATCTTGCCATATTTTACACTATGCCAGTGTTTTACCTTATCTAGTGTGAGATTTTCCCTTTTTGATAAATGCAGGGACAAGTGTCACCTGCTCTAAAAACCCTTAGAGCCCTCTGCTTTTATTTTTTCTTAATTTTTACTCTCTTTATTTGCATGCTCATGGCAGAGTAATTATGTCTCTTATGCATGTAACACAGTACTGTGCTATTTTCAGAATAATGAGGTTACTCAGATATACTACAGTCTGGTGTGTCAGTGGGGCTGTACATGTTTAAGCGTAGGTTTTATGAAATATTTACACAAAAAAACATTACAATACACAGCATGCTCCCCTGCTCCTTCTTGTTGCCTGAATGTCCACGGGGTTTCAAACACAGCAGATATCTATATGAATGGATGGAGGAGAGTATTAATGTTTCAGGAAGAGCTGTGCTGATACAGAAAGACATGGCATGACTGAGTACTGTTAAAAAATGTATTGATAGTGTAAAACAAGTGGGGGCATGAACATGATTTTAGCTTTTGCCACTGAGGTTCGCATCATGCTTTGGGAGGTGGAGATGCATTATTGTAGTGTTTATCTAAATGTAAATTTAAGACTTTTTATTTACATAAAATGCATTTTAATACCTGTTTCAACATCATAACATTAAAAAAAAAAAAAAAAGAATGGTGGAACACTGGTATGGACATTATGGCCTACATTAATTAATTCCCAGCAGTGTATAATTCAAATTCCACATAATGTATTTTACAATACTCCAACTTGGGCCTGAATAAGTGCTAAAAAACTGATATAAGAAAAAAAAATGATTTTGAGTGACTACTTCATTTGAGTTTTTTCTAAAAGTGACATTTGCTCATTTTGAGACATGTTGACAGTGTTTGCCATAGGTGTGATCGAGCTGACTGACACCCTCCTGCAGCAAAATCCACCGACACTACAGTCCCACTTTTAGTTTATGGAAGTGTGATGTTTCCTTAACAGCCCACAGTCAGATGCAAAAGCATTTCATAACAAACATCACTACCCTCAGCACAGAAAAAAATGATCTTTAGAGTGTCACAAATTAGACTGAATATCTGTTTTATGGAAGCTGAATTTTATTTTTACAGACCTTTTAAGACCTGCAGATTTCCTTTGTGATGTGATAACCACATTTAGATCTGCATAACATGATTGCAGTTTTACACACCTCCCCAGGGTAGAAAGTGTGTCTCAAGTCCAAAACATAGCAAGACACGACACACCTTTGCTCACAAACGATTAACATTCTAATATCAATTTGGAGCAAAACATCTCATAATTTATCACCAGTCCACCTGTAAATTTTATACTGGCTCACTTAGAGCTGGGTCAGGACTAAGATTGATCAAATCCATCAAAAGACATAAAAGAGTCACAGAAACCAAGACAATATCATATGATACCTTTCTTATGTAGACTACTCACGTTTCTAGATAACTTAGCTTACCAACTTTATCAACTATAAAACATTTGTTTTTCACAGCCATGAACTGCAATGCTGCATGGTTGACCTGGCTTCCCTTCTCTTTGTGAAAACACACAGACCAAACATTGTCTGAACTTAATGTAACCATGTATTTGTATTTGCATGAGTGACGGGATGTCCTCATTAACCGAGCTGTTCCAGTGTGCTCTGATAAACCTCGTGGGCACTGCAGTCCGCAACTGAAAATACATCACATAAATAGGCTTTTGACCACTAGCAAATGCTGTGTGAGTGTGGGTATTTTTTGGCAAGTTATGGATCTCATTATAAAGGACTGCAACCATTGAAGAACAAAAATCACTTCTTTTACTTTTGATAAATGATAGTACTATGGAAGTCTACATTTGATTATTATGAGGCAAAATTGGATGTTACATGGAGCATGTAAGGTACAGGATGACTGAGTTTTGTCCTTGGTAGATTTTGGAGAAAATCTGAAATCACGGAGTTCAGAAGTATGTGTTTGCTAAAGTATGCGATGAGTTTTAAGCATCAACATGTGACGTGTGGTGTGGTTTGACTAATGAAGGTTAGGATTTTCACAGGAGGGACTAAGATGTTTTAATGCAAATTGCATCAGTCCGCTTCCTCTGCTGTGCATCGTTAAGACCCTTAAGTTTCCACTAACTGCAAAAGCTGTTGGGTTGATAGGAGGTATTGCATCATTTAGGGACTCTTTAAGAAGCCATAGTTTATTGGCATAAATATGTTTAAATCAATTAAGAGTATCTCTAAAAAAAGAGACGCTTTAGGGACGCTAAAGGGAAGCTTTAAGCTCTCTACTTTTGAACACACACACATACTCACAGACACACAACGCTCTGCAGGGATGCACATTGAAAGAAATGCTGTACATCTAATTATTAAGGGTTCATGCTACTTTGTACATTCTCTCTGTCTCCATACTTACTTTCTGAAAGGATACTGCATGGGTAGAGAAGTTAGAGAAAGAGAAAACAGGTGGAAAGTGATCAGAAAGATGAGATTCACCTGAAGGTGTACAGTGCTTTCCAGTGAGATATGCAGCTTTGACTGAGAGACTGGTAAGTTTTTTAAGCTTCAGGCTTGGCAGCCTATTGTTCTGTTCTCATTGTTGTTACTGCCAGTTCTCTAAAGTTGGAGGTACAGCATAAAAACATCCACTGGCGAGAATAACACTTTATGTTTTATTGGTGCATTTGGTTCCGTGCTGCAAAGAAAAACCAAGAGATGTGGGTAACACCACACCATGAACGTTTCAAAGGTGGAACAAGTCAAAAAAAAAGTAAAAAAAAACAATGAAAAGACAAAGAAAAATAAACCAACACTGTTACATACTGAGTGCAATGCAAAGGCTGCAGAGAAGGATAATCGAAATGTGCACAACTTAGGGCTGGGGAACCTTTTGACTGTTAAGGGTGCCTTAAAATAATACAACAGCCTTTGTCGGCCATACTTAATAATTGTTTACTGCTGGTGTTAACATCTGTCCTGGGCAAAATAGTGTCAGCAGTGCACCCCCACATGCTTCTTAAGTGACCACTTGTGACTAGTTCTGGTTTTTCCAGCTCAGTATAAAAATAAATATGTATGTTTTTCTGTTTGTAAAGACCGAATGTGTTCCCATTTTTTATGCTGAAGTGGTTTATTTTGTAAAAGACCCTTTTTTCACACAAAGATAGAAATAACTCAACGTCCAATATTTGCTGAATTAACATAATTAGATATTTGCCCCATAAAGCCTTTCACAAAGTTCACAGTCTCTTCTAACACAGCAGGTCACAAAACTGTGCATTTTTCAAGGGAGTCTTGGGGGAAGGGGGAGTTAAAGAAGTAGTATCTATTTTTATTTTTTTGTTTACTGTATTTCATGAAAATTTGGAGTAAGGTGGGGTGGAGGGGCACTGCTCAAACCATAAAACAATAAAACAAGCCTGACACAAGGCTTTAATTTCAAATACTTTGAGAGGTAGATACTTAAAAAAACCTAGAGAGTATGATTTAGATGTTTGCAAAGCTCATTCTCCTCGCAATATTAAAAAAAGATTTATATGAAAGACATCTTTCCTATATGATGAATCAATCATGAAACCTTAATAAAAAACCTGTAATAAATATTCTCAGAATCAAGAGTCAAGAACCCCTCAGGGTGAAAACATAAAGTAGGTCCAATAAAAACCTTATTCCAAGGGAGGCCTCTGACAAAAACAGCGATTTGGCTCAGTGGCTGTGTGAAGCTATCACACAGATATATGCAGCAGGGGAGGACCCCCCGTCTCATATTCGTGCCCACTCCACTCAAGCCTTATCCTCCTCCACAGCTCTCCTCAGAGGGATGGCTGTGGAAGACATTTGTACAGCAGCATCACGGGCTTCAGCATGTCCTTTTATTTGGTTCTGTCTGTTTGATATATCTGAGTTTTACACTCTCAGTTCTGGACAAGTTACACACACAGCCGTCGCTTCAGAGAGCCAAACCATGCCATGCAAGCTGTCATGTGCTTAGGTTGTACTGTAACTTATTTGTACAAATTTCCCAGAGTGCCACAGAGTGTAATTATTGTCCCTACAACTCTTCTATCATAAGTTCATGGTGTATAATTATGTGCTTAGGTGCACTTTGCACACCCACCCACCATTTGTTATCCTCTTTTATCACACTCTCTATTTAATTAGTTATTTTACTGCTGTTTTCCCTCTTAGTTTATGCCCCACTAGCTCTTTTTGGGGGGTTTAAACCACATTTGTAGATAGTCCTTGATATGTGATTTTTTTTTGTGTGTGTGTGTGTCACCTCAGTCCAGGTTTTAAAGCAATCAAGCCAATAATTAACAGTGACCTGATTGGTCCATTGGCACCAGAATCATCACTTAAGTGACGCAAAGTTACCAGAGTGTTCTCGCCATTTGTACCCTGATTTAAGATTTCTAAAATATATCAACTTTTTCAGAAGTTTTTTGTCTTGCTGTATGCAGCCTTGTCGGACTTGGACCTGTGACAAACATCCACTCTGTCTTCCATTGTTCTTGTGTTTGTATTGTGTTGAAAGTTACGGCAGTTTCATGTGGTAACAATAGCGAGATCAGCTAAGAATCCTGCCCTATGGCGAGGAAGTGCTGCTTGCAGTGAGTGAGTGAGTCAAGTGTAGTGGAGCCATGGTTTAACAGTGGAAACATTGCCTTACAAAAAGCCTAAATGAGAAAACAGGACATTGACAAAGAGAAAGAAAGAAACACAGCTCATTTAGAAAAAAGGTCTGGGGCAGCTTTGTTATTAGTTTAAGCCGTGACACAATAACAATTATGTTGACTTGGTAAATGTATGTTGTACAAAAATCTAAGCTTTTTTCCCTTTAAATTATGAGTTTTTAAATTATTTGATACAAAATTAACAATTATATTGTCCATAGCTGAAGTCCTTAACTAGTACTGGTACTAAAGTTGAAAATTGACCCCCTGCCCCCCACACTGTATCATATCCTGTGAAAATATAAATATAAGTAAAGCCATGACTTTTATGCAAACAGTCTGGATCATGTTGTCCATTGAGCGTAAAGGGTTTCTGGTACTGAAGTTGTGTCAGCCAATTGATCAAACACAGGCTTTATCAGGTCTCATAGGAACATGGCAGATTCACAACAAAACTTCAGTCTGGAAGGAGGATGTAGGTGTGCTGTGACCTCATCACTAATGTTGTTGGGTGATTTCAGTATGACCATAGGAAATAAAAAGTACAGAACATGTGTAAAGTGTCCCATACATTATAATTGTGTAATTCTTGATTCCAGTTTGTTGTACCGAAGTTTGCATTTTATTTCTAGATGATCTAACTATTGTTACTGACATTTAAATATTGTCCCATCTATTTAGTTTCAACAGGGATTACTTTGAGTGTTGATGAAGGCTGATTGAAAATGTTGACAATTGAGAAGTTCTCTTAGTCTGTTTAATTTAGTATTTATGATAATTCTAGTAGGCGTGATCGGATTTTATGGGAATTACTTTAAGCACTGAAAATATTTTCTTTGGTTCTTTTCAACATTATACATATTTTGGAGAATTTTCAGTAACTGAATGCTATGCTCTTTATGTAGAACCATAGGGATACTCTATGAAAAGCTTTTATGTTGATGATTGAGGTTCACCAGAACACTGAAGGTTGTCCCAGAGTCAAGGACTGTTGCTATGCAGGGAGGAAGCATTGCAGAAAAGATTCACAAACTTACCTAGAATGCATTAGTTTTTAGTAAATAAACTGTTTGCTGATACATATAAACATGGTTTTAGGGGTATAACTCACAACATATCTGTCAGCTTTGTCAACAATGACTGAGCTCACAGGGTCATAGGTAGCATTAAGTCCTCCTTATGGTCCAGAGGAGGCCTCCTTTTAGGTTTGGATAAAAGAGGGGCTTGAGGAACTGCACAGCAAACAGTAGATTCACAATTATCAAAGTCTCTGCAGGACACAGTAGCCTGGACTGAAGTAACAGAATCATAGTTTTAAAAGAGACACCACAAAATATGATATAAGACAAACACATGGCAAGCTTTCCTTTACATTATAAATTTAGCACCAGCCAACAGCAAAAGTCTGATAAAATATGCAAAAGCCTGGTAGATTTTCTTTACTCACCGGCCAAAAATCAATGTTAATCTACCGAGTGGCTGGTCAAATTTGAACAGCTATGAGATCCGTGGGCAAAAAAGTTAATTTTACACCCTGACTATATCACATGTACTGAAGGCTGCCACACAGAATTGTTTAATCTTCAGCAGTCCTCATAAATCTGACCACAAACCTGTGCTTGTGATGAGCAGTCTTCTGCTGTCCTTGTGTGTCTCTGTGGTGGGCCGGTCTGGCAGACAGCATCTCTTTTTTTTGCAGTAACTGTAGTGATGTGCAGGCCTGTACACAGGAAACAGTTTACTCCAACTTCATCTCGGATGTGTAGTCATGGCAACAGCTACAAATAGTGCAAAGAGCTGATAACAAATCATTTTTATGATGTATGGAGGAAGACATTGATTACAGAGAACATTTGATTTGATTTGGACTGTAATGTGTTTTGATGTACTCAAAGCTTGTAAATCCATGTTAAGTTTCTGCTGAAAGATGCAACATGTTCCAAGAGAGTCTCTGTATTGTTTGTAAAGCAAGAATTAAGGCTGTTGACAATATTCCTATATATATTTTACCCTTGAAAGTATGAAAATCCAGTTTTTTTTTGGATACTGAAACTGCACTGCAGAAACACTAAGTGCGAATCAGCTCAACTTCACATACATGGCCAATCAGCCACCACAGCTTGTGGGGACGAGAAAGTTACATCTTGGTTCTTATGAAAGTCAAAGTCAAAGTCACAACATTGCCAAGCAAAAAACTTCTTTGCAGTTTGACCATTTGTATTTCACTTGTGTACCAAGGGGCCGATCTATCGAGTGCATTTACATACCATGAGGAGAGTCAGAACAGAAGGGGCTGTCATGTACCAGCAAAGCCAGCTGAGCTTAAACTGCAGGAAACAAAAAGCAAAGAGAAACCGTTACTCACATCAAACCTACTTCTGTGGTTGTTTAATTGGCTTTCAGTAAGGATAAAGTTCACAGGGCAATTTTTAATGACTGTGTCCCTCAATATTAGCATAACACAACAAAACTGTTCCAGTGTTTGGGCTGATAATAGATGTTAGCCACATTAGTTGTGCAACATGCTAATGTTTGGCTCCTGCAACAAAAACAGTGAAGGCACATAGAAAATGGCAGGTTTCAAAGATTCAGAGTTTGAAGTCAGAATCAGTTATTTCTTCAGTTTCAGATAGCCAAATGAATCCTTCTTTGTAATGGCTCTCTGGTTGAGAGAGTAAGATGGTTTGCCCCCAAAGTTTTCTAGTTGTCAAGATAATTTCATCAAAAATAAAGACTCAGAACTCCATCGAACACCTGCAAAATGTTGAAAAAGTTGAGAAATGCCAACTACAAAGTTGTCCAATGTGTTGCCCACCTGCTTGGAATCTATCTGTTATGTTAAACACTTGCCTGCTTCCTGCTCCAGTCTTTTGTTTGTCTCCTCTTTTTAATCAATATCTTGTTTTTTTTCCTGTTGTCAGACTCTCTGTTCTCATTGCATAAAATACAGCCAAACCTAATTAAAAACCAACTTTTGGAACAACCAGTAAGGATTTATCCACTAACTAATGTATTTCAGTTTGTTTGTAAAGACAAAGAGACTGCAAGCACTCAGATCTGCCAGCTCAAGCTGCAGAAAGACTAGAAGAATGTTGGTTAACACAGGAAACCTGACACCCACCAGGTTCTGACCCATCCCTTTCATTCAGACCCCACCTGAGGCAACATACTGAAACTAATCCTTTATGTTTTTGTAAAACAGCTATTTATTTAAGGTTATATAATACAAAGTTATGTCTGCATCTTATGTTGTGATGTCTGCTCTACATGTACTCTCTTAGTGGAATGCAGTTACTATAAAGCCACAAAAGCTGTCAGGATGTGCACTTCAAATAGTTGCTTGTATGTCACTGATTTGAGTGCAAAAAAAAACCCAGTCTGACAGCTGTTTCGTCACATTTTACAGTGTCTGTATCTATTTTGTGTTGCAATAGCTTGAATGCTCACATGTTGTTTTCTAATACTGTGTTGTATTGTAGTATTCTGTTGCAATCACTGGCCACGTCTGTCAGTGAATATGTTGATCCTGAGTACATGTGAATTTGTGTTGTTAGTATTACAGTTTGCATAAACAGTGGCTGTTAGTGCTTGAAGTATTGTGCCACTTTGATAAACATCACTAAACACTGTTAGTTCTTACTACCGAGCCTTTTTGCATATTTTTTAGCAGAATGTGCACCAGAAAATGACATAATGGTAAATGGACTGCATTTATATAGCACTTTTCTAGTACACTCAAAGTGCTTTACAACACAAGTCACTATTCATCCTTTCACACAGACAGTCATAGACATGTTGCAGAGGCTGCAGGGTGCTACCTGCTTATCAGTAGCAATGTTCACCCACACACACACTGATGGCACAGCTATCAGGAGCAATTTGGGTTTCAGTGTCTCGTACATGGACACTTGAGCAAGATACGTTCGACGTGCAGGCTGAAGAAACCAAGAATCAAACCAACAACCCTCAGACGAGTGGGCAACCTCCTCTACCTGGTGAGCAACAGCTGCCCAAAAACAGTTATTTTGGTGGAAACCTGATGAGATTGATTATTTTGAAATCAAGCAGGTATAGAGGAGTTATAATTTCTCATGCTTTGGAAGATAACTGCAGACCCAACATCATAATCATGTTAAAGAAAGAGTTTGACATAATTAAAAATATACTTTCTTCCTGAGAGTTAAAGGAAAAGATTGATTCTCCATGAATTTCCATAGACAGAAAATGTAAATCAGCATCCAGTTATCATTAATTAAACTCAGCAAAAAAATCTGAAAGAAGCTGGATATTCAAAATCACCAATTAACACAGCAAATATTGTTGGTTGAATATGTGCAAAGTGTAAAAACAACAATTTGCTGTTTTAGAAGAAGTTATGTGCACTTCAGTGTGACTGCATTCAAAGCTGGGTCTCTCTTGGTGCAGTTGCCAGGCAACCAGCGGACACTTAAGGAATTCACTGCTTTTGGCAAAGAAATAGTCCCCTATAACATGAAAACAAATTACGAGGGCATTGTGCGCTACCAGCCCTTTAATGTGTAGGATATATGGGACAGCACACTCCTCAGGGATAAACCATGTGGTTATCGACATGTTTTTACTCCTCATTTTTAATTGTTTTATCCCTTTGGGCAAGTCGAATCATCATAAGGAACCATGTGACATGCAGCATGGTTTTCAACATTAAGAAAATAAAAAAGGCTCAGAGGCCAAAAAACACTTTACTGTACAAACAGCTTAATTGTTTTACTTATTCATCACTACCAGCCAACAATTGCTCACAACAGATGCAGAAACATGTCCTGGTCATTAAAATTTCATTTAGTAACATGTGTACGACAAAGTAGGCTAGTTATTAGCTCTAGAAATTCTGGACATCTACACATCGACACATAGTTGTTAGAGACAGTGAATCAAAATGTATGCAGATATAAAATAAGACACAATTTTCGTTAAGCTAACATAAATTCATCGGGTGTCAGCGGGTCATGAGCTGGTTAGAAGCTTGTTAATTCATAGGTTTTTGATGCCCCTCAGCAGTTAAGAGGCATGTTAATTATTTTTAATGACACAGTCTCATTATTTTTAATCACATAATGCTTATTACATGTACCAAACAATTATTTACTTCATTATCGCAAAAACGTTTCTCAGTCAACGTAGGCTTTACCATTAGTTTCATAATCCCCAAAAAAACAAAAAAAAAGTACGAAAATATTTTCAAGATGGCCATTAAAAAAGAAAAATAAAGGGATAATGCTGTTTACAAGCATATACTTTAATGGCATCATCGTTTTAAAGAGAAAAACAGATATCAAAATTTTAACCTTGAGCTTTAGGTCATAATGTTGAAATGTGTTGGGCACCTCTTCACTTATTCTTTGTGGAGAATCGTGATTCATTGCATTTTATATTTCTTTTACAAGAATTTTTTTCCCACAACTGTATTGCAAAGCCTGTAAAGAAGGGACGATGAGATGAGTGTGTTCTCAACACCAAGGCAAAAATATACTTACATTGAACTGTTATTCAGTTATACTGCTACTTTTATTGACCTGCACATGAACTTCAGAAACATGTTGTGACCGCTGAACTGATGAAGTGCTGCTAATCAAACACTGCATCCCTATTAAATGGAAAAATAGAAAGAAAGAGGCTGGGAGGTTATGTAGGGAGGTTAGGGAGGCATAAAGATGGAGATAAAAATGTGGACAAATTAGACTGTCTGGAAAACATTGGCCATTATACACCTCAAAGCAGCCTTCAACAAATTAATTCACTGCAGACTGATACTGGAATGAGGGGAGGGAGTTTGTAGAGTTGAAATGTAAAGAGAAAATATAAAATTTTGGAAAAGAGTTTTTGGACTTTAACATGTACCGAGCAGACTTATAAAAAAAAACAATAAATAAACAGTTTCAAGCTAAAGCATACAAGGTATTAGATGCCCAGCATGTGTTTTATTGAGTAAGAAATCAAATAAAATCCCCTCTCAAGTAAGATATGACAATTATGGGCAGGATATTGGGGGTTTAGTACTGACAGATTTCACTGTATCTGGGTCAGTGGCGTCTGCCTATAATGGCTCTATTCGTGCACTGCCTCTCCCCTGGGTTATGCCCTTCAGGGCCCTTAATTTGAACATGCAGAGATGTGGTTTCCTGTGCTTGAGTGAGGGATGAACAAGTATTTTGGTTTAATGTTGTTCAGTTACATGTGGTCCTGGTTTTTCATATTCACATTATGATTTTTTTATGCTGATATGTTCTGTAAAACATGTCTGCAAACTAGATTTATTTCAGGCTATTAACTTTTAGGTGAATTTGACTGAATTAAAATAGAAGTGTTTTGTCATACGCCTACAGTCTAGTCATAAGGAACTGAAATATAATGAAAGGCAGTGACAGAACATGTCAAATCATGACTACAGCACAGAGAAACACAGCAGTCTGAATTGGTTGTTTATTTCCTGGAATGGTGAGGAAGAGAGGAGACCTCATAGGGAGAAACATAAATAGTGCATGAAGCTGAAAGCCTCTCAGTGATCACACATGGCCTTTTCTGCAGATGTTGATACACTGATATTGGGAGATGTGCTGTAAGCGATTCAGAGAGAGAACCGATGACAGCATTTATCCAAATTTGCCAGGAAGGAAGGATCATGAGGACATTAATTGGTGTGATTCACTCCGGCACTGAGCACAATAATCAGCTGTGTTTGCATCCTCTGCGGGTGCGACTGTGCACAGCTGTTTTTTTTTCTTTACCTGTGCGATGTTTGCAGGTTGAGCCGATGCTATGAAGATGTTCCTGTTGTTCCGTCACATGGCCCTGTCAAGCTGGGGCCTTTGTTCCTTGGCAGCACGCCACCCTACAAACCACTGCCAGAAGAACTGTGTCATGCCCCACTCAGTTTGGTTTGTAGACAGGGAACGCAGGGAATAATCCATTCCATTTGATAGCTCTCTGGCATGAATTTGAGTGGCTGTCACGGCAACTTAAGAACAGATTTGCTGTCAAAACTGAAATATTATGTATATCTCTACCCATCTATTAAAGCACATGCTCAGCCTGAGGCCTCACTGCTCTCTGTAAGCTGAGAATAGCTATTTATCCGCCATCTCCGCTCGCCTCGGTAAGTGTAGCCTCAGCGAAAAAAAGGAAGTTTGAAAAACAAGAATTCAAAGAGTTACTTGCAAGAATCCAATACATCAGTCTCCTGTGCAGCAGGCAGCCTTCTAACATAGTGGCAATTCAATTATCTTGATTCTAATCAGTCACTGAAAAAAAAAAATTCTAATTAGAAGCACAATTTGGGTGTCCAACTGTAGAAAGAGAGAATTAGAAAACTGATCAGACAGTCATTACAGACTCCAACTTTTCCTGTAGCACACCTGAGTGATCTGCGTCAAAGTCAGCAAAGACAATATTGCACAACCAGACACAGATGGCCGATGTAATTAATTATTCCCTCTGCCACTTTCTTTTTCAGTGAAATTAAAAATGAAGAAACCTGTCTTGCATGTTGGAAGAAGCAGGGTGGGTGTCAAGGTCAGCAATTGGGGGGTTTTTACACGTGAACAGTAACAGCCTTAAAATGCTGCAGCAGTAAATTGTTGCCTGACTGCCCCTCCACCCCGATCCTCTCTCAGCCCATCGTACAGGTAATAACAATCACAACAACATTAATCTCAATAACAGTGGGCTAATGGAATGTGCTGGAAACAGCACATTTGTCAGTTAAGAAGCCACATGAAACCAACAAGGACCAAAGGCAGAGCTCAAACTGCTAAACGGTTCTGGGCTCAGCAGTAATTACTGAAATAATAGCGTTCAATTATACAATTCATCAAAAGATAACAAACGGGTTTGGCAGAGGACGGTGAAACGGCGCTAAAAGACCAACAGAACAAACAGAACCAACAAAAAAACCCTGCTCTAACACCCAAACATGGCTTCAGTATGCCGACACAAACATATACAGTGTATTGTCAATACAATTAGCGCGTGTGTGTGCAGACTTCTGTAGCTCAGTGGTTCAACAAACACCTGCTTTCTTTGACTTCTCACTCAGAGGCCTTTGGAGGTCCACTGGTATTAATTAAACACCAGAAACGAGCTTCTCAACACAGCACTGGCACAACTTCAGAGCTCATCCGTTAGCTGCCAAACGACTTGTTTCTTGTTGGTTTCTTAGGTTACACGATTTCAGAAAAGTGAAGTGACTCGGGAGAACTGTTACAATGTCAGAATGATCTCATTTTTCATTTTTCTTGTAAGGAAGCTTGTTTTTTTCCCACTCATTTGTCCTAGTTGTTGCTGCTTCTCCTTGAACTGCTACTTTTTCCTACACGCTGATAATGATGTACTAAGGGTCGTTACACCATCAGACAAAATAAACAAGACTGCAGGTTAATGACAGCAGCTGTGCTGAGAGATCGGCAATATTGACATTTAACAAGGGTGATGACAGGCAAGGCTAGAAGCAACAAAAAGGATGGCATTTTTCAGTACACTCACAAATAAGCTGCTACCACATCTAAAAAACCTGCTCACAGGTGTTTATGCTCATAGAACATTGTAGAATTGTTTAATTTTATTAAATGAATGATTTTGATTGGTTTCCTACCACTGATTGGCATTATCATTTTATTGCTGTAACTATATTACTAGTGGTTAAATTTAAGAGCCTCTCACCTTTAATTCTAAATCTTAAAGTGTTATGATGCATCTCTTCAGTGAGGTTTAAGAACAGGTGGTTTGTGGTGAGGCCAGGTTTATGGATAAAAGCTCTTATCTGTTGTCCCCTGACTCTGAGGTGAAGTTTTTTTTTCACAGGCACCACAGGTATACATGCAGCTTAAATTGTTTTTAGCACCGCGACAGCTGTTACAATTTAGCAGCAATCCATTAACTGAAGTGATTTAATCTTAAAGTTGAGCAGTTGTGGGTAGTAACACACATGGAAACAAGCTTGCTTGATCTTCCCTCATAAAACTGTTCTACTCTCTACTCAGGTTTTTTTTTTTTTTTTTTACAGGGAAGATACTTTTACATTCACTTAAGGTTTATTTGCCAAATAAACCTTTGTTACAGCAAATGTGCTCTAAATACAGTGACTGAGTGCAGGCTGGAGAGTCAACAAGAAGCCCCTCTACTGCAAGTTGTCAGCTGTCAGGAAGATGGAGAAACCCTACCTATGTTTGGACGAGGATGCAAAGATGACAGAGCAGAGCTGAGCTCATGCAGCAGCTTGCAGCACAGCTCTACTGTGAGGGGAATGTAGTTATTTGGCCAACATAATCTATATCGATTTTTGATTTGTAACATTCATGTTTAATGCTATAAATTCATAATTAAATACATAGATTTATAAGTTATTAAAAAGAATGAATTACAAATAGAGGCAAAAATGGAAAGTAACTTTGAATAGTTTATTAGACTGGTAATCTTTACTTTTGTGTGAGAAGGTTTTTCAAATTGTATTCTTTTGCTTTTACTTAAGAAAAAATTTTCATCACTCTGCTCAACACTGAAGTCAGGCCAGAAAGGGTTCTATTGAAAAAACATGCTGGACGGATTCTCTTTGTCTCATCTGATATTTTTAATTAGAATCTTGTCATCTGGTTTAAGTCAGTCAGGTTTATCTTAATGATGCTGAGGAAGGGAGATGTTGTGCCATAACATTTCCACAACACTATCTTTTCTATACATAAATTTTAGAGAACACAAATACTGTATGCATTTTATAATATGAATGATTTGTGTAAAATTAGTAGTCATCTTTTGCATTTATTATTCTGGAGACTGGAGATTCTGGTTTTCAGTGTTTAAATAACTTAAAAGTTGTAAGGTATTATCTTCATATGCAGTATCTAAACAATTACATACACGTGAAAAAAATCTAACCAAAAACAGAATACCACAATAATTGAAATAAAAATTTCTGCTGTTTTTTAAAATTTTTATTAACATTTTCACGCATTATCATAGATGAATGTTGTTCTTATGACAGAGCACAACGAAGCACGACCCTGTCTTTTAAAAAAATATGTTGAAATCCCATTAATATGCAACAGCAAACACTTCCTGGTGCCCAGAATATGTTTTCACCAGCCATCCTGACCACCTCCTCATGAATCATGTGTAGCACATAGATCTGGTGCTGAATCACTCAAACAACTGTGAGCAAAACCCAGACAAGGATTACCTTTACTGTCATGGTATAACTGGGAAAACTAATTAGTATAACATTAAAGCTGTAGGAGACAAGCTCGAGGTGAAAGCATGTTTGACCACAATATCACATGTGGCACTTTTCTACTTTTCTTCTAAAGCTGCTGTGAAGAATGAATCTACATGGTTGTATTTTCCTCTTAAACTCTCAAAAAACACTCTCCAAGCAGCAGCCCATTACTGATGGCAGCAGTAGCCTTCAGCCATTGGCTGTACTCTTAATGTCAGCCCATCTCTGGTTTAAAGTTCGGAACATTTGAAGCTTTGGCACAGCAAACAGCGTTCACTTTGCCACAAATACACAGAGTAAAAAAAAATCTCACTTCAGCTATGTGTTGAAAAAAGTGTGGAAGTGTGGAATAATTCCAACTGAGCAACATGAGAGTTTGACAGGTTACAGTATGTGCAATAAGTAAGCCATTGAAATCAGCGGCTACAACAGGACACAGTGCAAATGATATTACTCAGTCGCACAGAAAATACAAAGGTGAGAAATTATTGCACAGCTAGTTGTTGCAGTCGGCAGGTGGAGGAGTGATGCTGGATGAGGCTGACTTTCTGCAGAAGCTCCACGTTTGTCTCCATTTGAAGCACCTTCCTTTGGAACACAGTTACACAGTGAAATCACTGAGGGGGCTTCTGAAATGTGGGGGTGCTCTATCAAAAGTTACAGTACAGACTAACCTTATAGGTAGGCAACAGCAGTCTAAAATAGCATGCTGCTGACACAAGGTCAGGCCTGCAGTGTGTTACAAAATGGCTGCAGCAAAAATAGGCCTAGGTGTCACCACTGCAGTAGAACACACAAAATCTATTGTATACATTTTATTATTTTTTTTATCTAACATTAGTAAATTAGTTTATAATTTATCTTTTTCAAGCATGCTTATTAAAAAAAAAAGCTGTCACACTTCACGTGTTCTGTAGGGGAACATATGAAGTGAGATCAGCAGCTGTCACTGGAGGAGCTGTGCTGTAGGAACGGCTGGCAGCAACCAGTCCGCTCATTTCAAACCAGCCGTGTTGCTTTAGCAGTGATATAAAATTATTAACATTACCTAACACATTGCATCTGTTACTTTGTTTGTTTTGTTGTTATCACTGCTAAAGTCTTCAGGAATAAACACAAACTGGTTGGTCTAAGAGATGAACATCTGGTTGATTTTTTTTTTTTATAAGATGCTTAACAGTCTCAAACCTGTATAACCTAGTTTACCCACTAAAAAGATATTATTTTAATCATCGGAAGTTGTCAGTTTGTAGACTTTGCAGACTCAGTCAGGCTGGATGGCAGAATGAAATATTCTCTGTGCTCCTTTTTATTTTAAAGAGGGTTTTTTCAAACATGTTAACAACAGTTACAGAACAATTTCTTAGAACTCTCATCACTTTGTTCATGTATGGCTTAAAAATGTGGTCAAATCTGCTTCAAATCATTTGCCCCAAACCTTACTGATGTGTCACGTAAAGCACAATGTTCATAATGTGCATGACTCATACGCAACCATCTTTCACTGTAATAAATGTCAAATGATATCTTTATTTGATTTTTGACTGCTAACAGTGCTTGCATGTCAGCTGAAAGCAATGCCACTTGTTACTGATTGGCGGGAACAAAACAAAACACAAAGTCTTCTCTCATGAGCATGATATCAGGCTAATGCAGTGAAACATAACAGCAATTCAGTCTGATTAACAGGCAAGTGATGCCCAAAGACACAATCAAAATCTAATCTTTGAGGTAATTAAATTTCAACCACTGAGACAAATATTTAGCTAAAAGCCACCGAGAGACATACTGAGCTTTTATTTATGTGCAGCTCATGTGGAGGCAAGTATGCAGAGCCAGTGAAAGACATTAATGCAGGTTATTGGGCAGGAAATCGGAGAAATTATTTAAATGTATGGGGCATTATACTCCCACTGACAGCTGCATTTTAATAGAGCATCTATTGTTTAACATGTCGACGGTTAGAGTTAATGTCTATGCATGGGGATTTTTAACCTGTATAAGAAACTCCAGCCTCCTATTTTATAAAGTAGGTAGATCACACTGGCTTGTGGCCAGGAATGTCAACTGCAGTACTTTACCTCAAGAGCTATTATATACTAACGCTTTAAAGTCCCGTCTCTCATCACTTAACATTTTAAACACATTTGAGAATAACCCATGTGGTGACCCTGACTGCTTCCAGATATCATCATACTTCCATCAGTATCTGCATTTTCTTTGTGATCACTTCCATTGCAGTTGCTGAAAAACCATATTTCTGAACCCAGCAGGAGAGCCAACTTAAGTTCATAGTTTTACATTTTTTAGGCATTTCTTTTTTTAAGTTCAAGAATGTCTAACTCTCTGTATTGCAACATTTTTTGAAATCCAGTGCTCGCCTCAAGCTAGCTGAGATATGGGGCTATAAACATATCATAGTGCCTTAGATTTATCCTTCCTATATAAGAAGATTTACTAACATGCCTGGTTGAGGTGAGAATACAGTTGTCTTGAGTTGTAAATCCTGTCTCTGAGAACTTTTGACATTTCCCCGTAAAGAACTGCTGCATGGCCACTAGCGAACCCTCATCCAGAGATCCGAACATCCATTCTATCTGAAAGATGTCAACATGTGAGCAGAGCACCATTAGTCCAGCAGAGAGGAGGTGGATAAAACTTATCATCACTGCACCATTAACCTTTAATGAACTGGTGCTGCATTTTCAAGACAAAGCTGTTTCGAAACTCCCCCTCCCAGGAGGTCAATTTCCTCTCGCTGGGCTGTCCTTGTCAACAAGATTTTGTCTTACACAGCATCAGTAATCTAGGTAAGGAGCCACTTTTGAATATGGAAAATAACACTGAGCTGCGTTTACACAGTTTCTTGGGTTGCATTCATAACCATGCAGTGTTCTCAGGAATGAGAGGCCAATTTAATCCTCAGAGGAATCACACAGTGATTTACAGTGCGCTCCGTGCTGGGCCGCACTCATCAATACAGGTATTCCGTCATGTTGTAATAGCTATTGTTGATGTTGATGAGGTATTATTTTGCACATAAAACAACCCCACATGCTGACTATCTCAATGCTAATTATGTTTGGCTCATTTTTGATGGCTCTGTCGCTGCTGGTCTGCTCCCCTCACGGTGCCACTGTGAGAGCAGAACCTGAGCCTTTTTTTAGCAGCTCGTCTCCTCAGAGCACGTGCTGACCTGTGCTTTGAGTTCAGCCCTAGAACACTGAAAAGCTATATTCATGCCTCGTTATGCTTTGAAGGTAACTTCAAGAGGCGGCTTGAATGTGCATGTGTTTGAAAATAATGGGAAAAATCTGCCACATTAGAGAGGATGTGATCCATGCATGCTGTGATTAAAACGTCCCCGCTGCTGTCAGACTTTTGAATGTGTTTAAAACACTTAAATTGATTCCTGGTTTTGTCATTTGCAAGGAGGCAGTAGCTACAACGACATTTGGCCTTTGGAAATTAGCAGCACGCTGGGGAAAAACGGCAACCAACTTGGAATGAAATAATCCTATTTACTTACAGTGCTGTGGATCCTCATTGGCTCAAAAGGATTTACAAATCCAATATTTGTTACGCACATAATTTTTAAAGCCTCTGCCCAATGATTGAGGCATTTACAGCATAATGGCATATAAATTTTTCCTTAAAAGAGTCTTGGTCAGTCAGCATAGCTCCCGAGGGTCATGTAACAGATGGAGGCATCAAATACATGCAAATCCCCAAGTTTGCTAATAAGACAATGCCACTGTCAGTATTGAGCGGTAAGTAGAATTGTATATAGTTGTGTTAAGTTACAGTTACTGAGAAAAATAATAAAATTACTGTTAAATTCATGATAAAACAAGGTTATGTCCAAGAATATTTTTTTTCAATAAAAGCCTTACATGTAAAATATAACAATCAGTCTGTTGCTTTGCATCTTTTAGCTATGCAGAGACACCTTGTTTGAGCATGATTTCTACTGTTGAGACAAATTTGTGGGCGACTCCTTACACGAGTGATACGCATAAAAGGTTTCATCATATAGTATTAAAAGGCAATTTTGGTCAGCCTTAGACCTCTTTGTGAAGGAAAAATCTTATCAAAGATGAGCTGGAGGAAATGTGGAGGTCAGGAGATAGTAGACGTCTTAGGCAGAGGCATTTATTGCAGAACTCAACGTTGAGGACATCAGTGCTAGCAACATCCACAAGCAATCATGAGTTGACCCCCACCAATCTGAGCTTGTCCTTGTCCTGTGTGTAAGATGTTTTTAAGTCTTTGTGTCCTCACACGTCATCAGTCCTAAACTACATTTCCAAATAAGGTCAAGCTGTACACTTCCATGATCTTACTGGGTATCACAACATAAACATTCATACCATCGGCCTTGGTTGCTATGGCGAGGGCAGATGGGGAGAGTCTGCACAAATTACTGTAAGACACAACATTGATTACAATAAAGGGACTGTGTGACACAGCCATCAACTTTGCTCTACTTAAGTGCAAAGAAGTATAGTGGCAAATGAAGAGGTGAAAAGGCCGAGAGGGTTAGAGAAATTCCTTCACATTCCTCCATCAGAGATTACCATGAATTTGAGTTTCCTTCATTTGAAAAAAATTTGTAAAACATTTATTAGGTCTCAAGGCTATTTTATACCTACATCATATTATAAAATTGCCAATAAGGGCAAGATTTATTATTACCAACAGTTTATGCTTAATAGACTATTCCACCTTGACCCATTTTGCATGCGGCAAATCAAATGCTGTTGTTTAAGAAGTGTTTTCAAAACTGAATTTGGAACAAAAAGATAAAGATGGAAGGTTCCTAGTTTAAGGACAGTCTGCCTACGCTCACAGCCAAAGACTCCTCGATGGAGGAACAAGAATCTGACATTAGAATACATGTGACGTTAATTGAATAAGCGCAGCTAGCTGAAGTCAGCAGCCTTATTCCTGACTCAGCCTGTTAGAAAACTTTGAGAACCGAGTGGGACTGAAAGCTGGGCTGGTTTTCATATGAACCGAGAACGGTGAAACAAAGATGTGGAACTGAGAGCAGACTGTTAAAGATTTTTTGATGCTCAAAACTCACACAGTGCCGTTCAGACAGGTGTGAAATGTTTGTACAACAACTACAGAGAGTGACATCAACAACCACTGTTTCCTAGCAACATAGCATTGTGTGTGTATGTGTGTGTGCTACATGGTATGTATAAACTGTGTATCTGATGTAATGTGTGTGTTAGTGGCTGCAGCTGCTGTGGAGCTTATATTGCTTTATATTTCTGTGTTTTCTGCTTCAGTAATGTGTCATTCTGCTGTTAAAATGACACTCACTCATCCAGTGATGCTTTTTGTAGCCGCAGTGGCCGCAGCTCTGTTTAATTACTGTTGGACATTGTGTTTGACTGTCTACATTTTGACACTTTTATGCATCATGTATTTAGGCTGCACAGAGGGAGGCCTTGGTATTATTGTAGATGATGATCAGGTGGACACACGGGATGTAAGGTCTGTCTCTACACCTGGGAATTTGGAATTTATTGATGGGTTTGCACATACTGCTAGGATTTCATAGTGTGTGATGTTTTTTCCACTTCTGTTGTTGGATTGACATTAAATGCAGCCTGACGGTCTTTAATTTAGCAAGCATATCATAAATCTTCAGAAATCTCAATTCACTATGGTTTCAGACATTGTAACTGATTTAATATTAAGCTCAGTTTAAGTGAATTACTTTTTGACTTTTATCTAATTAAAATTGTGTACAAGTACTTTAATTTTTAATCAAGTAAAAAGAGGAAACTTTACACTTCTTTTAATTGAGTATTATATTTTACTACTTTTACATCTTTTCATATCTTTACATGGTTGATGATATCTCAGTCTCAAGACACAGCTGGTGTGACTTTCATACAAGGACTTTATGTGTCAGAGCACAAAAACAAGTTATGATGTTGTTTATATGCATGACATGAGTAGTATTGTAGAAATAACTACATCAAATCTCAGATACAGTGAGGACTGGTAGAGGACTGTGAAAACAGAAGGAAATCAGTTCTGAGTTGTACCAGTGGTGTTACAATAAATTGTATCAGAAGGTTTCATGCAAGCAACACATACACTGTCTTTGTGGAGTGTCCTCAATTATAAAGAACATACAGTATTTATGCATTAGAGGGTGGTGTGTGTGTGTATGTATGTATGTATATATATATATATATATATATATATAAAAGGGTGCTATGGGGGTCATTACAATATACAAGCCACTATAAATTAGATTGCACCACTGCACAGACAGACGGATAGAAGCTGATCTGCTTCTTGAGGTGATGGACAATTCAAGACCAAGGACTCTCTCATCTTCTATCCAAGTGCAGCTCAAAAGCAGTTCTTATTCTGTGCACTGGGAGTGCATGATGAGGAGGCCAATTTTGGGGGGCATTTGGTGAATACAAATGCAGGAGCAGCGGTAAAGTAGGATAGTAATAATTCAGCTGAGGCTCCATAATGATAGTACATTATGCATACTCAAATCTCTTGATGCAATTTATTTATTAACAAGACTGATAAAGAGCAAAGTGCTCACAGCATCACGGATGTTGTGGTGTTAATAACTGAACTGCATTAGGAGCTTTGAGTGCGCATAAGTTACTTTCCAGTCATTAATTAAACGGCCTAACCTCTGGTGCTTAGATGACCCAGTGTAGCACTCTGTGCCCTCACACTGTTGGGTAAATTACTGAAACAGATGAGTCGGTGGATGTGTCTTGTGTACTTAAAATCCAATGCATCTGTAGTAAATTGATACCATTGATACTATGGCACTCATCAACTGATTTACATCCAATTCAATAAACAAGAGTCAGCTTCATATTTAATAAAATTGACTAAAAGGGAAGGTTACATCAAAAAAAAATGTTTTAGTATTTGTGTTACTGGGCCAGGGGAAGCAAGAGCTTGATTTTACATCACACATAATAGCAAAATTGTGCTGCAAGAGCCTGTCTTTAATGAAACAACCCTTGTTGTGCCCCTCCACCCATTTTTGTGTCGAACCACCCAAAAAATGATAAGGTGAACTTGATGAGAGCATGGGAGTGAGTCCCTTGCACTCTTTCAGCTATCAAATGTGCTATGATCAGCTGTGGGCTAGTACAGAAATAGGACCCGTAAAGGTCATTTGAACTTTTTCAGTAGAAACTGTTGAGATTTTCAGTTGAGTCTGTTCTTCAGTTCTGTGGATTTTTAGGTTAAAAGAGCTGCCTCTGAAAAGTTTTTGTTCACCTGCCATGGCTGGGTTGGGTGAAACAGAAAGGGGCCTCAGATTTGTCTTTGCCTGGGGCCTGCAAATCACTTGAATGGCCCTTGAGGGCAGGTTGGTCTGCAAGGAGCTGCCTCTACATTTAGACAGGCTTCATTTATTGGACAGAAAGCGCCCAAATTAGTTGAGTGATGAGTAAGAGAAGTAATTAAAAGTAACACTGCACTGAAAAGTAGCTGATTTACTTTAATGTAAATATTTAAAATTGTTAGTCAATTTAATAAATTTATAGGTGGACATCCTCTAGCACTTTAAAAGTACCCTTCCCAACACTTGGCGCTGTAACAAGGTTAACTGTGAGGAAGCTTACTGCGACTAGTAAAATGTGTCAGTACAGATTTAATAAGCATTATTTATTGCGTACAGCTGAGCAAGAGAAGGATCTTAAACACTTGTTGGGTTTATTTCCTTTGAAAAATTCCGCGTATAACGAAGTGATGCATTTCTATCTAAAGCCACCAGTCTGTCTTTTTCAGCTGTCTCTTGAATTTATAAAACACCTTTAGAAGATCAAAAGATGCTGTATATAAAAGTGATTTCAAAATAAATACAATAAACAGCACTTATTTTCAAGATGAAGCTTTAGCTAATGTGGCAAGATTTGCTGACATATACTTCACTTCATCGCTCATGAACTCGAGCTGAACTTTTGCATTGGCATGCTGCTCTGCATGTATGAAGCACATGATGATCATCAACAGCTACGTAACCTTTGATGATGCTTTCTGGATGAATCCTAAGCAAATTCAAGTCATTCTTCACTACTGTACTGAAATGAGCTGTTCCCCTTCTTTTTCACATTAGTAAATTAAAGGAGAAAATCCAGCAAAAAGCTAAAACTGATTTCACTTTTTAAACAATACCAAAATTGCAAGTAAACAGAAATGTGCATTTTAGATGCCATTTGTTTCTAAATATAACACATTATGGCACACTGCAGCATCAGGTCAGGCGCAGTGCTCTCTTTGTCTGTTGCAGCCCCCTCAGTAGCTACAGTGCCCTGGTAAAGCTCAGGCTGATTCCAGTCTCTGTGAATGAGTAGATAGGGAGGTGAGTCTCATATCTCCATCCTGACAGGCTCAACACACCCCCGCCTCTCAGGACTCCACACCAACCATCCCTGATAGCACAGGACTCGCTTCTCCCTTCATGCGCTCAGTCGCACACACACACACACACACAAACAGGCACACACACATACATACACATACGCTCCCACTCGGCCAGACCCAGCGCTCGCCTTTTTATTTAAATGCGATAAATATTTAATTTGTGAACGTGTTGTGAAAGATCACACGAGCACGCACAAAGGACCCTCAGCTGAATATGCAACATTCTGATAAATATTTCAGTACTCCATTTCCCCAACCCCCAGTTGACTCACCAGGAACCTGGAGCTGATCTGGGCAAGAATTAAACATGTTTTCTTTGCAATATTTATTCTTTAAAAACAGCCAATGCCTTGCTGATACGCTGATTTCAAAAGGTTACTGTGAAGCGGCTTGATCTGGTGTCCATTTAAAGATGCTCACTTTAATGGCATAATATAATGTATCCTGTCCCCAGCTCCCTCTTATGTAGGTTAGTAGCACAAGACTAATAACACTAATAATCCTACTAAGGTTATACCCCCCGCACTGACTCTCTGCCCCTATAAATAGGATCACACACACCACGAACTTTGCCTCTCTCCCTCTCTCATACAACACCTACACCATTTATGCATTTAATTTATGTTTGTAACATGAATTAATTGCAAGAAATGAGTGATGAAAACGTCAGAGTTTTCTTTTCTAATGAACAGTTTTTAGCCTCGAATGCTAATTCCAAAGGCTGTCTTTGTTTAATGTCACAGTTTTACATTTATTACTCCACAGGGAACATAATGAAGCAGCTTAGACCTTGCAAACAACATAAACCACAATTTCAGCTCTCCATCTAAAGATACATTTCATTTTTAAGAGACCATGAAAAAAGCAGCAAATGAAGAACACCAGTAAAACATTTTCAAGGACAATCCTCACCTACACAAGCACCCTGCATGTGCTTATCAGATCTTAATAAATAAATTTTAAAACAGCCCAGCAATATTCATTTTGCTGTGGTGCAGAGTACCACGCCAGCCTGGTGTGGTGCTCTTCTTCGTATGAGCGAAATTCATCAATAAAGCAATTGTTTAAGCTCCCTGTAGGTTTGAGCACAGGATGTAAAATTTATGAGCAGCAGTACAAACAGACAGTGGATGGATCGAAAAGGGTCCCGGAGGCAGCCGGAAGAGAGTCCTTAGCAATAACAACACAATCAATCACATCCAGCGCACGTCAAATCCAACCCCAGGCTCCCCAGCAGTGCATTCAAAACATATTCCCACGTTCACATGATCGCAGCTCTGTCATCATATCTTACTGTGAGAGCGGCTGGTTTTATTACATGTGCCAGCCCTGTAATCTTTATATGGTAATATCTATCTGCAGTGTCTGACTATTAGGGGCTTCTGCAAGAACAAGCTGTTACCGTTCTCTAATTACATTTTGTGTGGCAGCCAATTAATGTTGTGTGTTTAACATTCTCTGCTTAACAGAACAGTCAGTATCAAATTTTTCAAAATTAATTTCTCCAGTTATTATACTTCATAGGGTATCAGAAATCCTTTTGAACCCTGGATTCCAATCTTCAGTTTTTCAGCAACCAATTAAATCAACAATGAAAGTCAAGTTTTTTTTTAAAAAGTATGCATTGATACATTTTATAAAGAAGCAGCCACAAAATATTTGCTTGATTAATTGGTCTGGAAACAATTTTTGAGTCATCACCACTCTCAAGCCCAAAAGAAATTTGTTTCGGAATTTTTAAAAGGTTAATCAATTTCTGGATCTGATCATGTGAGTATATGTCACTGTTGTGTTTACAGTTTGTTGCAGTGCCTTCAAGTGCACAGAAAGTTTGATATTTTTGGACTTCAAAACCAGTTTGGTGCCTAAACCTTAATAATTTTCAATCATAGTGATTTGATTTGGAAACATTTAGTTGTTTGGAGAGGTGATAGCAGACAGTTTTTGTCATTTTGGTTGGAGTTATTGTTTCTCATCAACATTTGTCCTTGATGTTTTTTCAGATTTTAAAGTGTTTTGTGAGTTGCTGGTGTGTTACTGCCATCATCAGTCAGTCAGCTTGATTTGCTTGGGACCATTGGCAGGAATGTCATGTCGCTTGCCTACATCAGCTGTTTACCAGAGTTTTTGTGCCTGAAGCATATCTGAGGACAAGCCAAAGTCTCAACGTATGTCTGCATCAATATCCTTACAACAAATCATCAATAATATGTGTTAGCACTCCAATAAGTCTGAAGACATTTATTTTTACTTACTAACCCCCTCAAAAAATTGACTAACTGCTTCACCACCATCACACATTTCTTTAGTTTAAAAGTTTAATTTGAAAGTTTGTTTATTCATTAACCAAATAAATCAAGAATCTGTTACACAACCACTTAAACCAAAAAGGCCACAAACTGAGGTAAAATGAAGTAATAGAATTGTAAAGACGGAGAGATGAGAGAGAGAGAGAAAGACTCCTCTCCTCTGTCCTAGAGTTTAATCCTTTTTGAAAATAATCCATTTGTTTTCAACCCCAAAACAGTTCAATTCTAATCCAGTTCACAAACAAAGAGCACAAAGACAAGTCAAAGGGCCGCTGCAGTTTTTACCACAAAACCCCACAGAGCTCGGCCAGTATCAGCATGTACTCGTGAAACTCTGACTAGGAAAATAGACAAAACACATGGATTCCTCCTCCTGACACTGAATGCAGAAACAATGCTTATGTTTGATCAGAAGTTGCATACTTCAGAAATATTGTATGAATGCTGCAAAATCCCATAGTGCACCACTGTGCTGTGGCACACTGTCTAAGGACCACTGGCCTACATTGTGAGCCTTTTGTGCAAGCACAACAGATTAGAAGGAATCTATCATCAAAATTTTGCTCCATAGTGCCTCTAGTGGAGAAAACATGCACATATTACCTTTAAAGAGAGCTGACAAAACATGTCAGTCAATGCTGCTATCATGTGAGTATAATATCCCGTGATAGTCTACATTTCATACAGTAATTGTAAGACGGAATAAAAGGTGGTTTTAAAATAAAAGTTATGTCACTTTTTGAATATTTTGGTGTTTCAGGATTATTTTAACATTTATAATTTTTTGTATTAATGTAGGTTTTGTATCCTGTGAGTTACTCCTCAGTCCAACAGTTTTTTTATACACATTCCAAAAGGATCACATAATGCAGTATTTTAGCCTTTAACTGTATTCAAAAATATCTGAAAGTGTATTTAATCAAATTCCCTTACATCCACAATCCCTCTGTGTACTTGGTAAACTTTTTCGGGGTCTCCCTGTTGACAGTGTTTTATGCTCAGAGAGACACATGGAGGGCAGATTTGCCTCTGGCATGCTCACAGCATCAGCCAAGAGTCTGCTCATTATTCTTACCAAACAACAAGTTGTGTGGTCTAGATTAGCGGGCCTTGACAACAATCTTAGCCCACAGAGTTGAGGCTAGATAGCCTTCTGATCTATGCACATGGATTTACAGGGAACACTGAAATACAGAAACAGCTCTACAATTTCATCTGGATGGCATGAAAATAAGTTCTGGCTAGCGCACGCTCCTTTTCACTGCACAAGTGTGGAGATGGAGGGAAGAGACAATTGAATGGAATGATAAATGTACACTGTATAAGCACTTGTAAATGAAACTACACACCAAGCCAGGGCGCATCGCATTGCTTTGTCATTATTCATGTCTTTTTGAAAGATTAGCATGGTGCCATTCCTCCATTCCTTTTAGAATGTGCACAAATCACAACCGACTCTGCCGTATTAATCATTGGATAGTGTTCTTCAGATATTTTATTATCAGGCACAGCCCAAGCAATATACTACATACTTCAAACCTGACACGTTTCCTGAAAAATTAGCACACCTGTGATTCTTCTTCCTGAAGCAGAATCTCTTCTCATCATGGTTACATGCTGTTTTATGTTATCAAGGAAGATTTATTTTAGCATTTGAATATGACTGCCTCAATAGACAGATTTGAATAAAAATGCCTGCCTGGAATGATTCACAAGCACAACACAAAACTCATTTTTGCAGTGGGATTTTCAAATATCACACCCACACAATACTGCAAATAAACATTTCAGAGCCTCCACACTTTTGATCAGATGTCGGTGTCTCACATCCCAGTGTTGCCGGTGTTACCGCCACTTTAATCACAAAATGTTTCGGATGTAAATCACAAGGTACTATAGTGCTGTTGGCATCTTTAAGTGATACAAATCACAGCCCACTCAGAGTGGTACAGTCAAGGGATAAATTGAACACCAGAGTTCCTGCATCAGCGCTCAAGTCACAGGAACAGCTGCTTAAAGAGAAACTTGTAAGTTGGATGTCTTACTGAATTAACACATTGTACATGAAAGTTAGTTTTTGTAAATACCTAAAGTCTCACAGACTCATAGTAACTCTGGACGGTTCTTATATTCACTTTTTCTCACTGGTTGTAGACAACATTTCATAGTTTTTCACCTAGATACACCATTGTGTTTGTGCAGGCTACCAAAATTCCAGCCTGTCAAGACACTGAGCCCACAGTTTCCATTACCAGGAAAAGGGAAGGTGCTAGTTTTAGTTCCTTGGCGTGTTTTGTGCAGGTGAAGAGACAGGACTTTGCTGCTACATCTGTAACTTGTGTATAACACTCAGGAAAGTCTCTCTTGTCTCTTTCTCTTTGTTACTCTGTCTCTCTGTTTCTGTCTCTGTTTTCCTTTCCAAACAACACAAATGTAGTGTCGAGTTCAAGGCCAGTCTCACACCAAAGCATCTACCAGATCCACTAATCCATTACAAGATAGCATGTAAGAGTGACGATTGCCCTGCCCAAGAAATACACACTTTTATTATTAAGGTGCAGTACCAGTAGGGGGGAAAACATCAGAGCGGAGCAAGTAAGTGTGCCTTTGGGTGGAGGTTCGGGTAAAGAAGTGGACAGGACTTACACAAATGAGACGAGGATTTGATCCTTGTGTGAATATACTGAGTTGAAGGCTGTGTCTGCACTGATATGATTGACATGGTGATTACAAAATGATGAAGTAAAACAACAGTGTTGGGATTCGTTAGCTTACTCTTGTCCATCATGTGTGTCTGTGTGTGATTTTTATAATGGCGTTTCTTTGCTCCTATTATGATAGTGACATCTGGAGTGAGACGGGTCGGGCAGTGGAGACAGAGGATGACATGCAGCAGTGGGTGCAGCTGTGATAAAAATGCAACCTTAATGCATGGTACACACTGTACCAGGCGAGCTAACAGGGTGTCTGTCAGTTTTTAGCCTCATCAGTGTCATTTTAGTGTGCACCACAACACCAATGCAAACTCCTTGTATATGGGAATGTACTTGGAAATAAACCTGTTTCTGATTATATTTTTTCTATATTAGGTGGACAAAAAAACTCACCCAAAGCAGAACAGATGTCACTATGGTGTTCATATACATATTTAGAACATCCATTTTCTATGTCATCTTTATACATAACTTGGAATGGACACAGTTTTCTCTTAATGGCAAAAGGAAATCAGCGGTAAAATCACCATTATTAATATTAATCTATAACAGAAAGACCTGTATTACTGCACTTGCAGCTAACTATATTATAATTTCATATTACTGAAATATATGAAAATATAATTTATAAGCATAGGTTTGCTCCTCTACTGATAAATATTTCATTTAGTGAGGATCCAAATGATTCAGAGATGTAGTTAATGTCTATGAAAGTTAGAGACCATTTCACCGTCTTGTATAGCTGCTATCTCTCATCAAATTCAGTTGCTGTTTTTTTTTTTCATGTTGGCTCCATGTGCAGAGCACCTGTCTGTCAACCTCGCAGACACAGAGCCCAAGGCTTCCAGGCTGGGAATGGGACTCACCCAAACACTGGTTCTTTTCTAACATGACTGACACCTTGGAGAAGAGCACACAGCACTGCGCATCTCATCATCGCTGCTGAACAGACCAACACCTGCAGGCTGCAGGTGACGGCCTTGGTTGATTTCTACAGAAAGTGGTGACTTTGAAAACACTCGATTTCAGTTTTTGACATGAAGGCTATATTCTGTCTGCAGCAGAGGAGAAAAAAAATGAAAAAAGACCAACTGGCATCAAAATACTCAATAGACAGCTACAAATGAAAAAAAGTACTGTGTTGAATTGCAGAAACAATGGAGTTTTAGTTTGAATGAAATAGACACTGATTGGAAAAGAATGCTCCAAAACAAATTGTATGTCAGTGGTGTTTTTGCTTACACTTAACAACATTTTAAGTTTTTTTTTTTTTTTCTGCTAATAGTCAGCAAATATTCCTCTTTAAAATTACATTTTGAATAAGAAACACAAAAGCAATGTGCAGGAAAACCTTTTGTCCATCTGTGCTTTTAAAGGCATTAGGACTGCAACCAAAAGCTCTCATGAAAAATTGATTGCCTGTAGGGAATAACAACACTTAAAACTGCAAAAAAGCTGAAAAGTAGCCAGAATGTTTGTTCACTTTATAAATAGACTTTTTACCATGAAGAAAGCCAAAGAAAAACACACCTCAATGCAAACTCTAATTGTTTGCTTTCTGACTTGATTGTACAATAGAGGCATGCAGGGAGTGATAACCTGCTGCCAAACAGAATATATATAAGGGCGGCTGTTTCTCAGAGAGGAATAAGAAATCCTTGCTACATTTCAATCAATTCTTTACTCTGAGTAATGATTTAGTTGAAATAAATAATGAGAAGTGGGAATTGGAGCTCTCTATTGCAATTAGTCATTTCATTTCTAAATATAATTTGCCTTGTTTGAAATGCCATGGCTGTGATTTCACAGTGTCTCTCTCCAAAGGTCAATGTAAAGGTTCTTCTTTTCTCTTCTTTTCTTTCCTCTTAACTTCTCATAGTTTCTGTCTTATCCCAGATTTTCACGATTTTCAAGCGAACACATGCTCGTCTCTGTGAAATGCCACCATATTGCTGGTGATCCAGGCTCTCTATCTGCAGCAGTGTTACAGTTGTATCTTTAAATCAACCCACACAGGACAGCGCTGTCTTGGTTGAGTAGAACATACGTACAGAAATTCCCATATGGCACAGAAGGGACATAACAGAGGCAGAGAGCTGATATGTTATATAGAAATGATGAAAAGCCAAGCAGACACCCAGTGTAGGATTGCAAATGTGCATGATGCAAAAACAGGATTTCAAATTGCATCAAAAGCAGATTTTGGGTCCTAACTGAAGAAGAAGTGAGGCCTTTTACCCATTTCACCACAACCTCTCCTTTCTACAAAAACATCCTTTAAGACTAAAACAAAAGTTCAACCATTGACAGAAGACATCTTGCCTTTGTGAACCTCTGCTACGACTTGTAGTTCCTCTTCTAACAATAAACAATTCTGAAATGCAGTCCTTTCAGAAACGAGCTCACAATGAGACCCTCAGAGTTTTCGAGCAGTCTCCTGCTATTGTAGCACCATCAGAGCAGCACTGGGGATTACATGGTTTTGCAGTTTCAAATGGTTGCTCTGAGAAACAATTATCTGATTGGGACTGGAGGCGAAGGGATAAAAGGGTGTTCAATCTCCAAAGGGGCCTGTTGTAAAGCAATACCAGGAGCAAATTCCCCACCACAGACGCATTGTATGACACAAACCAGTCATATTGTTGCAGAATAACTGATAAACACTGTGAGAATGACCAATAATTTGCTATAAACAGCTAATGGTGGCTGGATGATGGCAACAAAAATGACTTTTGCTGCAGGGAAGTCAAAAGCAAGGACCCCAAAACCTGTCTCAGGGTACAGATTCACTGCTTTTCTTCTCAAGGAATGGAAGCCTTTTCACATCTTAATGTCCGTATTGTTGCAGTTTGTGATGGTTTATTGTGCACTTGATGTGGTCTGAAGAGCACCTGGTCTGTTTTATTGTCATTATTTCTATAGCTGCATTTATCAGCAGCAAATTTGTATTTTTCTTTTGTCCAAGTAGTAAAGCCTTTTGAAAAGATATGTCCAGTGTTATTGGGTTGCCTAAGCCTTTAAAGGCTGCCATTAAAATATGCTTTTACAAGACATTGATTGTATTTTCATGTCAAAACAAGGCACATCTCCTGCAGCAGCTGACTGTCTGTGAGTAGTTCACAGTTACTCAGGTGTCCTCAGGTGAACTCTGACTTCTCTCAGACTTACAGGTTTGCTTCAGAGCTAATAAAGCCAAATACTTGAGTACTTGACAACATTTGAATCCCAGTTTGACAGCAGTTGTTTGCTTATGTTCACAATTGTCAATCAAACCACAAAGAACTATAAAAACAACTCTTTGAGTGGTTATGCAGAAAGTTTGAAGTTTATAACTTTTGTGATACTTCTGTATTTGAAAATCGCAAGTAAGCACTGTCGGAGGAAACGGACAGCCGTGTCCTTCCTCCAGTCATCTCTCTCTGCCATGTTTGAGTTCAGTATCCTGCTTCCTCAGTGCTGTAAGAAAGGGCATCTTCCTCCAGTGTTTTCTCATGGATCCGCTTGGGTGAGCCCTTGAGATGAAGGTAGCAGATGACTGCACAAAAGGCAAATATTGTCAATTTTCTCAGACATTGCTAGCTTGCACTTTTCAATAACCCAAACCAAAAACCACAAAAGTAATTAACTTCCAACTTTCTGCATAATCACTCAGAGTTAAACTTCATGTGCATGTATTGGAAGCTATACAAGTCATCTCTTCCATGAGGCTGCAATCTTTTCAATCAGCCTCTGTAACTTTAACCAATTGTTGCATATATAGTCATAAATATTTAATGTTATAGAGAAATGCTTAGGCTTAGAATCCAAGTTTTTTAGGGCTTTAAATTTTAAAGCGAGATGTATTCGGAGGTTTCACAACTGACAAAATAGCAGCAAGTGTGAACCTCACTTTAGAATTCAACTCCCCACTGCCCATAGCTCAGTCTCATAGGTTAGCTTGTTATAGAGGTTTGACATAAACTTAAACAAGCACAGCATTCTCAGTGTTTGTGTAAGTACTACTGCAAAAAAGCATCCAACAAATCTTTTATGAAAGAAACATATTCTTATATCATGGCATGCTACAAGGCATGTAGCAGCTATGTTTTTTTTTTTTCATTTTGGCATTTCACTTTATATAAATTTCCATTGTTGTTGCAGATTTTTGTATTAAATTTAATCAGCATTTCATCATTCAGCTTATTTTTTTGTTCTGGAAAGTGTTGAAACAGGTCCCCATGTGATTAGTACTTTGGCAGAGAAAATTGATGCAAATGTGCAAAAACTGGAATCTCAATATGCCAATGAACTGAGCCCAGATGCAAAAGGTTGTGAACTCAGAGCCAGACTTATCGACTTTACGGTGTTTTGCAGTGTTCAAAAAAGAGATAAAGTTTCACTTATTATAGCAAGACATGACAGCTGATAAGATGCTACATTAATTGTATTGGCTGTTTTGTTTTGTTATCTGATTACTTCTAATGTTATGGTCCTGAAGTGCTAAGCTTGGCAACTAACAAATCACAGGCTGCAATTAAATGCAGAGAAAGGAACTGAGCAAACATATATTGAACATGGCAAATGCTAGAATGTAGCTTAAGGGACACCACAGGGGGAAAATGGATTAATGTGGCAATTTTTGTATTACCAAAGATCCACTGTAAGTGTGCCATCTGGGACAACAGTGTGTAGGAGGTGCTATGATATTATCTCTAGTCATCTCCTCAGTGGGACACAATGCAACATTTGCCTGCTACCTGCTATTCTTCAATCTCTCCAGCGATCATGTTAGGATCTCATTTGGAGCAATACCTTTGTTTGGTTATAAACAACTCATTACTAAAAATCAATTGCATCAGTCCAGGACCTGCAATAGTGTATGGCTCAAAAAAACAGTTTGATACCAGACACGAGGGAGAACAAATAGCAATTACCAGACCCGCTGATTTGTGACAGACTTTAACAAGATTTTGGACGGGAAAAGGACAGATCCAGCACTATTGTGATTTCTGAGTCTTTGCAGAGGTGAAGCAACATCAAAAGAGACATCCAGCTCCCTGGCTCTCTGTGTCACAAAAAGCTTTAACTGTGTCAATACACACATAAACTTTTTATTTTTAACAAACATCAAGAGACTGAATTTTTCATCTTTGCATCATCCTGAATGAACCTTTATTTACCCTGCAGCTGTCAGTCCAAGTCATGCTGATGTTTGCTCAGAGAGATCAACCAAACTATTAATTAATTTATAACTATCCTGTAATTAATTGACATTTAAATTTTAATTCATTGGACCCCTCCAATTTAATAGTAACATTAATCTTGGCACTCAGGGTACAAATCACTCTCCTGGCAGTGTTTGCTGTTGAGCAGTAATAAAGCCACAGGGGTCTTATGAGAATAGCAGTAACCTGTGTTGATTAACAGTTAAAAGATCATTGATTTGCTGATCTCTGGGTGCTGAATAAGCACTATTTACACCAACACACAGCACCAGGATGCCCAGCTCTGAGTCCCTAAACACAGAGGTACTGTCCTATAGAAGTCTCACTCAGGTTAGAGCTTTGTTAAGTGAGTGCATGATGTTCTTTTGTTCATCTAAATCACAGCCTGTTTGTACACTTTACACTGGGATTTAAGCTGTTATAAATCATAAATATTGTATATACAGCATATGCAGCATCTTTTAATAAATTGTTAAGGATTTATGGCCCACAGCTTGAATATCTCATTTCACTCTCACTGCTCTCATCAGTGTTATTTTCATTCACATCAGGCAGCCGTTTACAGTGAAGAGGAACCACTGGACACTACCTGCCCAACATCAAATTGCAGATAAAGTTAGCTTAGCTTAGCTTACAGTGAAAACATTCAAAAACAGTGGAGTATTTAGTAGCTACCAAGCCACATTTACCTCAAAGGCTGGAAGAATGCAAGCCAGACCGGAAAACAAAGAGTCATACATCAACTCCAAAGAAACATATGAATGCTTTTGTTGCTCCATTAATCTTGCATGTGTATATAGGGCACTGTTTACGAACACATTATACATGTAAAATTAAAAAAGGGATAAATCAGCATTGCTGCTTAGTTGTTGGCGCAGGTTTATGGTCAGAGAATTGTGGTTATGCACAACAAACTTTGATTGCAGAATGGCTAAAGTAAGTCAGTTAAAACATTTGATTAGGTTAACGAAATGATTGTGTTTACTAAAAAAAATACAGAAAAGGTTTTTATCCTACAAAAGAACATGAAAGAACACAAAAAAGACAGTGCAGTGCTGATATTGATAAGTCAACCCTATGATACTGTAAAATATGCACGTAAATCCACTGAGCTGCAGATATTCCAAAAGGAACTGTAACATTTGATCATTTACACTAGTCTTATTATAATATTACCAGTGATCTGCTTTGATGGCTTGAGAACAAGGTGATTTAGATTTGTTTGCATTGCCCAATCATTGATCAAATGCCAGGAACAGTGAGCGGAGGTTAATTCAGTTTTTATAACTCAACTGAGTGGAAAATTTTGATCGAGAGCAGAGAGTCCATTTAAAACCAGAAGTCTCAGCACCTGACAAAGCAATTGTTTAGTCACTGCCATGGATCGACAGTCCTGGAGTCAACTTTGAAACAAATATTGCCTATCCTGGTTAGTTTGTGCAGTGGAGCAGCAGAAATGTATTATTGCAGCTTCAGGGTAAAACATCAGAAATGCAACTCAACTAAATGAACTACAGCTGTCGCCTCTAACTTGAGTTTTGTATGGTGGTGTATGGTGGTTTAAATGGTACTTTAAAAAGGAACTGAAACAGCTTTTTCCAGGAGGATTGTGCTGTTTTATATGACACTCTCTATCTTCAAAGTCATGATAAATGTGCCACACTATGCTAAGACATGGATGAAGAAAAAAAAAACATGAACTAAATAATAAAAAAAAAATCCAGGGGTGCCACAGTGTGGCTCAGTGGTCTGTACTGATGCTGCACAAAATAAAATATATAGGCCCAGTAGCCCCCTCCATGTTTTTAACCTCATTTTTCTCTGAACTAGCTGATTTCATTCACTAAACTCCAGGAAAGACTCCAGCTTCAAATAACCCAGTAGAGAAATGTTTGGGTAAATAATATGACTGGTCATAACTACCAAGAGTTTCCTGCATTTTGGTGCAGTGCCGAGCTTTATCATAGCTCTGATACAAAGATACAATAGTAAACATAAAGTAAAGCTGAGTTGCTTTATAGCTTGGTTCTTAGTGCTTGAATCGACCTGCTGCAGAGGCTATTGACAAGAGAATATGATACAGTAACACAACTCACTGCAATTGGAAAGAGTCCTGTGCTGCTGGTTGCGGTGCATCATCATGGATGCATCAAATGACACGTCAGAAACAGCATCCCATGCTTTCTTTATAAGTGGTCTTAATAAATGTTTGAGTTCTGTTGTGCAAAATAAAATCTGTTTTAGAGTAAATATGGAAATATGTTTGAAAGTTTGTGTTTGTTGACTTTAGGTCTCTCATGGCTGCCATTCGTCTGACAGAAGGTGTCTTCTCCTATTCACCCTATAGCAAACTGTCAGGTGAACACACCACAGTATCAATCAATATCATATTTCACTTTGAGACATAAAGTGTTTTGTTGTACACTGTCATGCAATGCTTCTGTGGAACCTTTTGTATAATACATCAACCTTCCCTGGCAGCAGAAACCGAGAGCAAACCCAACAAAATAAATATTTTACCTGTTATGTGACAGTTTCCAATGCATCAAATTCTCCTTTGTGCCCAAAGGATAATAACTCAGGAGAGAATTATTAGTGAGAGTCCACAGAATGAGGGAAGTGGGGGGAGGATGTCCGGGACTGCCGGAGAATGATATTTCTTATCTGGCCTTTCAGACAGTGGCCACATGAGCTGCGGCACTGGCCAAATCTCTAAGCACAACAACTTGTGCTTGCTTGAAACATTAACCTCCCTGCATGTGCAAACGTAATTGTTGATGATAACAGACCCCTTCCTGAAGCAGATGTTTGACTTGTCACGGGAAAATCACAATGCAAGTACTATTAAAAGATTAGCTTCCTTAAGTGATTCAAGTCTGGGGGGCAGATTTACAACTTTAAGTTCTTTGTATCACAAACCATGAGTCATTGCCGTCAGAGGCAGATGAAAGCAGCCTTCTGTTGTTTGCAGACTGTATTAGCTGTAGCTGGTTAAGTAAGCTTCATGAGCAGAATAGAACACTTTTTTCCATCTTAAATCAAATATGTATGCAGACTGCATACATGACTTAAATAGCTCCTGAGGCTAAAGCTAACAGGTCCCAGGCAATAAGTTAGCATTCTCACCCACTGATATTATCATAAATGCGGATATAACAAAAAATGACCATTGTTCTTTAGCTGTTGTGTAGAGTTTTTTTGTTTTATTTTATTCCAATAAAATAAACGGCAACTCTTAAAACTCTGAGAGCCAGGATCATGCATGTGTTATATCAATACTGCTTCCAGTGAGATGACATGATAAATAATGGGTGAATTTTAACTGTGTATCACAACATGACTGGGCACAGCCTTAATCAAAGTACTTTAGAAGTTAGATCAGAAAAGTTACAACAAACACCAGTCATGGCTCAAACCATTTCACCTGCAACCTGCATCTTTAAAAGCAGAGGCAGCACTTTGATTAATAAAACAAAAACTGGATCTCAGCGCATGTATTATTTGTGAAACATCGATTTAATTCAATTTACACTTCTCTGTCTGATTATCAAAGTCTATGCTAGGTTTGAAAGAGGACAAAACTCCCTGTCAATGAAACAGGCAGGCTAAACAGTTTTAAAATAACTTGAATATGAAACTGAGAAAAAAATATACATCATTGGCACTGCTTGCTTTAGGGCCATCCACATTGAATCATGGCCAACTGAAACCTTAGAGTTTTAACAGCAGCAGTGTAACACAGTCTAATGTTCTATACTCAGAAAAGGTTGCAAGGTCATTTATTCATCCTAAGATGAAAATCCCACTGTAACTGGGCTGAAAAAGCTTTAAACAATCAACTGTCCATTTGAATACACATCTCACTGACAGAACGACATTCAAACAAGATCTGACCTGCAACAAGAGGAGTCAAAATATACTCTTCAGTCCAAATAGGATGAGGCAGCTTCAACAGATCTATCAGCAGCATTTTGTGTGAGGCGAAACACACAAACAGCAGAACCACATATTCATGAAAGATAAAAGGCAGTGCACTACATTCAGCCTCAATGAACAGTGAGAGCATGTGAGAGTAAAAACTTTACCCCAAAAATGCTTATTTTTGTTCATTAAGTCGGCTGTCTCTCTATGTGATACACGTGGCAGATTGCTCCTCCTTCTATGTGCCTGCCTGCAGCTACACCTCCCCTGTCCTCATGGCTGCATCTACCACTATCTTCATTTTGGGCATTTTCTTCCCAACCCCCCAAGTACTTGCAACAGCATTCTCATTTTTCGTTGCATGTTTAGCAAACACTGTTGGCTCATATCAGCATTGGTTTTAATCCTCTCCATAAACATTTGGTGAATTGTCATTGTATCACTTTGTTGAACCACTATATTTGTGTGTGTGTGTGTGTGTGTGTGTGTGTGTGTGTGTGTACATATGTATATGTAAAGAGGACTATATATATATATATATATATATATATATATATATCTCTATATACACACACATAAACAAATTAATA
>JAPZDV010000012.1:24731170-24788394 GCA_029814665.1 Acanthurus lineatus
TTCCTATTAACTGTGATCTTTAACTTTTCTTCCAGTCCTGTTCTTTTCACCTCATCCTGTCACCTCATGTCCTCTATGGCCCTGCTGAACGCCTGTGCAGAACCAGCAAAGACAAACATCTTTCTTATAACAGAGAGAAGAAAATCTGCTGGGCCTATTTTTCCAGCTAAAATTAACCTATGAAATAAATAGAGTGGAAATGTGTTCTACTACATGTGTATGCAAGAGAGGGAGAATAAGAACCAAGAGAATCAATGCACTATACAGAGTTTAACAGTCAAATATGATTTTAACCATTTTAAATAGTAAAGAAAAAGACTATTTGTGCTAATCATTTGGAATGATTTGTGATTTATATTACTGCAACAAAAAATACATAAAAAAACTCCATACCTCAATCTTTTAATTCTGTTTTGCTTCTTTAAATTTTCATATTAACATCCTTCCCTGTTTGATAATTAGGTTGTGAGGCTCTTTGTACAAGATCTCAGTAACATTTAGAAGTTGCAGGGTTTTTAGGCAGGGTAATGCAGTAATCTGTGAGTCACTGTCTATAAATGTTAAACATTTTCATGAGTAAAATAAAGGGATTATTTTCATTTGACTCCTCTTTACTGTCAACTTGATAAGGTTACTGTTGTTTTCAATAGCCCTTGTTTTTTTTTTGTTTGGTTTTTTTTTGGCCAGAAAGCGGAAGTTGTCCAGTGGGGGAACAACCTCCAGTTCATGAAGGACATGTAGCACAAAGTCATGAAACAGCATGTTTAAGTCTCTTTAAAGTAATAAACAGCAGAATCACACAGTGAGTCGTCTTAAAAAGTCACAGCTGCATTCCATTGCTTGAGAGGAAAACATTTGAAAGCAAAGTCAAACCACTGAGTCATTTGTTAGAATGTCAAAAAGAAAGGTTGATTAATAATGACAGATTATTGTTATTATTTTGGCAGAGAAAGAGATAAGAGATTAAAAAACAAAAAACAGCCCCAGCAACAAATGATGGTTATTATTTTTCAGACAGAAAACTTGGATGTTGAATAAATTAGTTGGAAATGACACAGAGGTTGTCAGTCCAGTTACTGTAGTTAGTATTCACATTTAGACACATCTGAAGAATCTGAATGTTTAAGTCAGACGGGGAGGTTTGACTGTGTGACTCTAGTCAAACAATGATGTTTTTTTCATTTTTTAATAGATTTTCAATGTCATGTGTCATTTTCAACCTGTTTACCCTTTTTACTACCATTTGATTACTTCCTGAGTGGGAAATGATTTTATTATTTGATTGCAGTCCAAGAAATGAGAGTGCAAAGAAATTCTAAATAAAATTTTGAAAAATAACAAATAAGCCCGTGGTTTTGCCACCTTTAACAGATACACACAAAGTACTGATTACATTTGAAAGGAAATACTCAAATGTTGTGCCCTGTTTTGCTTGATTGTGCAACATTCCAGCTTTCAACATGATTTTAGTGGAGGCAGTTTGTCTGACATGAGAAATAAAGGAGTCATTATTACCATCAAAGCATGGATTAATTTAGCCTGCCTAGCTAAAGTTTTGAATGTGTAAATAACAATCTTGACAACACTGAAAATTTCTTTAGAGAAACTGAGATATTATCATCACACTGGGCCCACTGTGTGAAATCCATCATGTTTAATCAAGATTCTGCTGGTATTTCAAACTGTAAGGGAGCATATGTTGTTTACTTTGTCCTTTTTTGCAAGTTTTGGCACTGCAATGAGATGTTTAAAACTTCTTTTTGATTTAATTCCAATGGGCATCATGATATTAATTCTGTTTATGCGTAACTGCTACATCTCACCATTACTTTTCACTTAAATATTTTGAAATTCATCCTAAAAGGGCAAAAATATAAATAACATGAATAAAAGTTGATTATACACATCCTGAGAAATAACGAATCATATACAGACTAAGTTAAAAATCTATTTAAAAGTGATGCCATTCAAAATGCTATTCAATGATGGTTTATCAAGCTTGCTGAAGTGTTAACAGGTCATTTGTATTTTCTAAAATGAACCTTTTCACCTTCATTCCTCAAGATTATTACAAATTAGAGAAAAATCAGGGGTGTAAATAAACAACATTATATAGCCCAAACTAGTTTTAATTTTAGGTCATAACATAATCTAATTTAAACTAGTTTAGTTAGAGTTGGGTGTAATTTTTCATAAAGAAACCTAACTTTATGTTGTTTTTTTTAATTAATGCTCACTTACTTACTGATGTTGACATAATGTGATTTCATGTTTGACTGCCCAGATGGTGTGATAGTTTGTCCTAATATGCATGTGTAGAAAAAAAGATTTTTCAGGTGATTGACAGTGTGCACTCTTTATTCTGTATGTAATCTGGCAAAGCTGAGAAAAGATACAGAATATTGAACATCTTTAAACTAAATAAAATACACAGTAAATTTAAAATATTTACTAAATATTTTATCAGAGGCAAAAAAACAATGATTCTGTATTGCAGATATACATTACAATGCCATAAATATTAATAAAACATACACAGCAGTATTTCATAGGATGCCTGTACACAGACTACATGCCACCATATTAAATGCATTAAACACAACATACTTGCTTGTGCTTGGGCTTGGTTGTGCGCTTATGTTGAAAAAGGTTAATGCAATCCTTTGTTTTGCTTCACAATCAGTGGCAAATAAAGCATCATCATAATAATACAGACCAAAGCACTGTGTGGTCCTCCACCAGACGGTCAGGTGTGTGGATCCACACAGCGAGGGAAAGGTCATCTAGCCTTTATTAAGGTGTCATCTAGATTTTATGAGGATGGAACGTTCTAAAGGCAGCCTGAAAAGAGTGAGTTAGATGGTAGAGGGGCCATCAATAGGCTAGCTGGGTGAAAAATTGCACAATAGACATATCTAGTGAAAAGGATGGTGACAGTCAAGGCTGAAGTAAGGACACTCTCCATTTAGTGGTAATACTGGGACCCCACCATGTGACTGAACAAAAAAAAAGGCATGCATGCTACAACTAAAGCCTGATAAAGAACAAAGAAACAAAGACAAAACTCGTGCAGGCCTTGCAAAACACATGAATATGAGATCTGGCTTGAATCTGAAATCTGTTTTTACATTAGACAAGAACCCACAGAAACTCATACAATTACACTAAGGTCACATTCACAGAGTCTCTTGGGTTTACTTTTACACACATACACACAAATGCATGCACACAACCAAACACTTGTATAGAGTGCTTTATTAAATAATATTATTAATCTGTCCTTTTTCTGTTTTGTTGTTTCCTAAATTAATGCTTTGCAATATGGAAGAGTTTGCTGGTTTGTTCAGTGTTGTTTTAGCTTGACTGTTGCCATCTTTCCCCCCTCAACTCTGAGTCCTACAGCCTTTACAAGCAATTGAAGGGGTCACTTTGGTTATTGGAATACAGTTAATTAATAATCCATGTTCCAAATTCATAGTCAGAATACTTATGAGACTAAATAAGTAATTGACAATCATTTCTGGTTCCAGAATGGTGCTCTGAGGGATTTTAATCTAATTATATCCCTTTACTTAACAGTGTTATTAATTATTTACATATTGCCAAAAATGCTAAGCTTTTGCAACAAACCCCAACAGTAATAAAAATGGTATAATAATGAAGGCCTGAAAATGCCACATTATCTATTAATTCACATGACCTTTGATTAATTTCACAGCTTGCAGATATTGTAATACAGAGTTTGTGTTGCCCATTGATTTTCTACAATTGAACTTGCACAAGTGTATCTTTCTAGTCTTGCTCAAGGACCATCATCAAAGACATTCACTGTCTCGAGATGTGAAGTTACTCTGCTGAAATGGCTCTGCTCTAAAGGATGACAGCTGTGAGTATTCTTCTCTAAACCTGAAAAAGCACAAAGGAAAACTGGCGCCAGAAAATTTGTCATTAGTAACATGAAGCCAAGATATATTTTTTAAAAAAAGCAGACAGTCTGCTCTGCAACTCAAAAACAATAAACCCATACTGTTGGAATAATCTCACATATGCTCCGGCTCAAATCTACCTCCTTAATACTTCAAGTCACCATAAAAGCTTAGTTCTATTGCAGTGCTAAATTAATTCAAATCAGTAAAGAGCTTTAAGTCTTTTGTGCTGTAACAGATACTGACTGCTGCACTGTGGGTATCACTTCCTGGTTGGTGAGGAAAAGCACAAGCCCCAAGGTGACCATAAAAACCAAAAGAGTTTTACCTAAAATGATACACTGTCATGAAAACTTTAAAGGAAGCATACACAGAAGATGTTGGTGTTTTTTCTTTGTTTTTTATGTTTTTATGTTTTTCTAAAACTCAGGATGCTTTCCTTTCAAGTGGGTAGTTTTAGAAAGGAAAACACGGCAATCATATGCTCTTTGAATTCTTGATGCTTCCTTTAGAAAACAAAGTCGCAGACTCCTCAACAAAAAACTCTGTATATCTTTTTTCTCCATTGTAACAAAATACATTACTGTTATGTAATGACAAACCATAGTAATTTATCATAAAAAAACCTTTTCATTTAAAATGACTCAAACTTTTAGTTTGAAACCTGAGTTTTCTCAAAATAACAATGCAAGTTGGTATGTTTTCATGGCAAGAAAGTTTTATTTGTAACTTTGAACATATAAGTTTGCACCCTATGAACCTCAGAAAAACTGGCATTTAAGTAAAGCCAGTCCTCTTTCACAGACTGTCAAATACCGACAGTTTGACATTTCCTGTGTCGTCCTGTACAGATACACAAAGTACCCTTTACTGTGTGTATGACATGCATCAGGCTCTCAATAAAACTCCAGTGTTAATCCATACATACCACATTGGACTCTCAAAGCAACTGCTCCACCCAAGGTAGTCCTGAAGAGAATGGAGGTCTGGATGGTGTGGTGGGTCACACACAGGACTCCTGCCCACGAGACCAGAGACCCAAATGAGACCCACGTGAAACAGAAAGTATAAAACCAACATTCTTTTGAGGCCTAAAACTGACCAAACGACACAATGCTGACAACTGAACAACACTGAGCGTTTCATATTATTAACCATGTGTTAGAAAGTTGAGCAACAACATTAAGAAGCCAAGGAATGTAAAAAAAATCTTGGAGGAGGACAGAATCATTATGTGTGTGATGGAGATTTTTACCTCATTTGAAGTGAACCTTAACACCTATATTCTGCTAGATTCCTCCCTCCCAGCAGGAATGACCCCATTCAGTGTAGCAGTAACAGCCATGTACAGTAGAGTTGATAGTTGGAGCTAACCAACCATGAGGAGCTGCTGTCACACACTCCATGTCTGCACTGGAAACACACACAGTCTGCTCTTTTAGGGAGCTTTGTCAGTCACCAGAAGCACTTCCATGTCCCTTCATTAAAGCTTCTGTGTGCTTCCTTGTGCTCTAGTGGCACTTGAGGCTCTCTGTTATGTGTGTGTGCATGTGGGTGTGTGTGTGTCTGCGGGAGTTAAATTTACTTCCTGTCTCTTTTTTGTCTTTCATTTTTTCTTTGTCACCTGTATTAAAGTGTTTTTTTGTGGGGTTTTTTTGTTTCAGGTGTTTTCTTTCTTTTCCTTGCCAGTCCATCATACTGCCCCTTTCAATCATTTTTATCTCATCCGATGTACTTTAGATCTTAGTTTTCCTGAACTCTGCTCACCTTTTGGACTAGTTTCTTGCCTGCATTTCTTTTGGATTTGTTTACCTTTTGGATGGCCTGATTTCCCTGATTTTGACCATTGCCTGCATTTTTTTTTTGTTGTTGTTGTTGGTTGAATTTTTGCACAATTAATCATTTAACTCCCTCAACTCATTATCTGGGTCAAGTTCCTCTTATTCCTTCTCTTAGCTTTTAGTCTTGGTGACCATGGCAGATTCTCAGTCAGTCTTCTAGTCTGTTCTCCAGCAGGCTTCCCCCCCCACTTCGCTGGCCCCAGGCCCATGAGCCTAAAACTTTTTTCTTAGCTTGTTTCCAAGTTGGTCAGGTTTTGGCCAGCTACCCATCAACATGTTAGCCTTCAGCCTTCAACCGGACTGTCAGGGAGCTAACCCCCAGCATAAAAACCCAGAATGTGTGTCTGAAAATGTGCTTTTTGATAGCTCCAGCAGCCGCAGCCTCTGTTAGCCTCCTGTGCAGTTGGCCAGTGATAGACCTGTACCCAAGTCATCCATCTATAGCCAGAACCTTGGTACTGTTCCACACTCAGCTCACATTCCTCCAGATCATATTTCTGGGTCAGCTAGCCACCAAACTAGCTAGCCACCAGCCCAGCCCTTAAAGCCTAATGCTGCCCAGCTCCTTGTACTCATCACTGTGCCTGATATGTGATTAGCATATTTGTTGTTTTTTTTTTTTTTTGGTCTGAGTTCAGGTCCTCTTTCAGTTGCCACTTGAGCTTTTCCTTCACATTTAGTTCAATCAGTGTATTCTGACTTTTGTTTTTCTGTACTCTGTTTTTATATCTGATTTTGGTTTCTTGCCTGCATCCCTGGTATATGTGTGTGCCGTTTGGACAGCCTTGCTGCACTATGACCATTGCCTGCAACATTTCCTGTAAGTCTTTTTTTTGTTAGATTTTTGTATTTTTAATCGATGAGCTGCTTTACCCCAGCCTGCACAGTCTGCATCAGGTTCCAGTTCCTCATATTTCTTGTTTCTCTGTATGCACTTCACAAATTATATACTCTGTATTTTAAAAATATACTTTAAAAATAGGCACTGTTTCACAGAATCACACACCTATAGATAAACATGGATAATCAGTCAATGAGGAACTACAATGAGCAGAAACATGATTATATATTTAACATAATTTGCCGAAATGGAAAAAAATCCATGTGACAACATGTGCTTGGGATTAGCTGATAAGAGAGGCTGAAACCTGAGGTTGAATGGCGGGTAAACAAGTTTCAGCTCCTGTTTTTTGCTGTGTCATTGTATACAGGAGCAGTGCAGGAGCGATGACGTGGCAGGCTGTAAACTTTGCCGGCCCTGTCGACAGCACTGACAGCCAGGCAGGGGAGACGCTGCAGGGTTCGCAAGGATGTTATTGCTAAACTATGAGCATTTTTATTTTTTCTGAGTGTTGAAACCTGCTGTTTTCACATCACTGATGAAGGGATAGAAAGGCAACCAAATGAGAGTTTTACATACAAAACCTGAAATCATGTAGACTTATATTGGAGTTTAGTGTAGTGTTGAAATAAAACTGAGATAAAAGAAAAGGATAACAGTTGTCAAATTGTCATATTGTTGCAGCAAAACAGTATGTTGCTTTAGTTAAGGCTATGCACACAAGATCTGAGCTGTGTGTTGTTTGTTTGTTTGTTTGTTTATCATTCCTGTGCTTTCCAGACAGATTTAATGTTTACAATGTAGCATTATCAGGAAAAATAGGTTAAATCCCAAAGATACACTGATGGTGAGTTTACTGTGTCTACCTGTATTTTATTTGTGATGTAGGACATGTATCTAGCACTGGTTTGAAGTCAACAGGACTTCTTTGAAGTTTTTCAGCTAAAGCAAGGCGAGATTTGCTTTAAGTTGAAAAACAGTTCAAACACTGGAGTTGTTTTGCAGTTTGTGCTTGTTTGCTTAATCTAGCTTATTGTAAAAGCCTGTTATGTGTGAGTACTCTAACTGACCTAATTATCTATTGCAAATCACATGCAATTCACAGGATTCTGATAGGGAGGACATGGAGGCTGCTCTGAGGATGGCACACAAAAGAACCTTGGCATAAGGATTCATTGCCTGAGTGACTTATAGATTTTATTATACTTCTGATTCCCATTTAATTTGTGTTCAGTATGCTGACCTCCAGTCAGCTTGCCAGTCAGCTAGTCTCCAGAATGCAGGCAATAAGCCAACTGGCGTCTAGTCTTGCCTCTGCCTGCCACCATCCAGCCAGCTAGCCTCCACCACACTCTCGACCAGTCTGCACTGCGGTCAAAGTCGCATGGCTTTGTGAACCTACAGTGTAACAGTTCTAAGCCACGAAGCCATCAACTTTCAATTTTAAGCAAGTTCTTGGCTATGAGGCAGCTGTTATCCAGAGTTGGGGGTCCCTGCCGTCATATCGCCAAAACAGAGACAGTAGTCCAGCAGACACCTATTCAGTAGTCTGACCCAAACCTGTACCTTTTTCCCAGTAGGCCCTGCCTTCAGGTTTGCCCCCAACACCTGCTAGCTTTTTAAATCCTTCCAAGGGTTGTTCTGCACAGGTCTGATGTTCTGTTTCTGTCCTTTTGTCAGGCTGCCTGGCTGGCTGAGGTCTCCAGCTGTGTCTCTGCCCTGTTCCTAAGCCGTAGGACTGAGCTGCCCTTCCTGCGTCACTCCTGTCGATCCCAGAGATCATCCACCTGAGGTCTGTCTTACACCTTATCCACTTGATCCACCTCAAATCCCCAGCTTCATTCTTCTGCTCCCAAGCCATTTGCCTTTTTAACTGCCTTATTAGTTTCATCTGTCTCTGATTAACCTCTTGTGTATTTATTCATGTGCGTCGTTGCTTTCAGTTGGCAGTTCGCACTTGCTCCCTGTGTCTCTTCCTTCTATTTTTCTTCCTTCGTGTATTCATGCCTATGTGCTTGTGCAAACCTTGTTTGTACATTTTTTACCTCAGAATCCTTCTTTTTCTTCTCCTTTGTTTGTTGCTTTCCAGCTTTTTGCCACTAAAGTTCACTTTTTTTCCTTTAATCAGTTAGCCTTGGTTTTTCATTTGGGTCCTTCTAGTCTGAAACTGAAACAGATTGTCCATAAAACCTTCTCATGATTACAGTTTGCATTACTCAGTAGGTACTCAGTAACTTTATAGAGCACATTTCTGCAAAGGTCCATTTTATTGATGCTGCTAAGTGATGTTTTGTGCACTGTGCATTGTATGAGCTGTGAATGAAAGCACTGTGTGTTGTAGTATTTAAGCTCTGTTAGGGAAGCACTGAGCCTTCTTGAGGTTTGTGTTGAGCTCTTAAAGAGATGTGATCCGACCTTATGGCTCAGGATTGATCTGCGGTAAAAGGATTTTTTAATAGTGATCTCAAATTTGACTGAGTCGAGCAATCTGTATCATATTTTCAAAATGACATTGCTGTTCTTCTCTAGATTAATACATATTCCATTGCTGTTTTATTTCATTATTTCAACATCATATTGACTGGCTGATATTTAAAGCTTGTGAGTGGCTTAGCCTTCGACATCTGCCAAAAAGGGACTCAATCACAGGTTTCAGGGGGATATCGGATTCATCTTCGATCTTTATCCTTCTCTATGCACCAGTGATGTTGTCAATCTGTCTGCCTTGAGATGTCCCTTTCTCTTTTGTGCTCATTTAATACTCAGATTACAGATCCATTTCATTTGTTGAAATATTCTTTCAAAGCGACAAGACTTCAAACAGTTTTGGTAAACCTAAAGCAAGATTAATAAGTATGTCGTAATATCAAGCAAGAAATTCTCTGCATCTCCAAAGCATGCATGTGGGATGATGATGCTTCTCTGCATCACCCTCAGGCAGGCCTTGGGAGTATTTTATAACCATGCCAGGAGAATCTAGCTCTACAATAAATCAAAATGTGTTGGCCAGTAATTATTGCCTCTGCTCCCTCTCAGGGATCGAGGGATTTCACTCGTGAACTTCCTGTCACTGGGCTTTGGAGCACTAGCCATTCTGTGTTTTGAAAGACAAGTGAACAGAAAGCTGAATGTCAGTTTAATTGCTGCATTTCTGGCTCGTGTTGCACGCTCCTCACCAGCTGCAAATTAGTTCCAGGGTGCAACTCAAGGACAAAGGGCTTGACACATTGATACGTGCACACAACCATGATCAGTTACTGTGCGAGAAATGTCTGAGGAACGTTGAGTGCTGCTGTGAAAAAGGAACGGCTGTCTAGTGATACTCTATTAGAACACCTTTAATGATTGTGCATATTTTTGCCTTTCACTTTGGATTCTGCTGCTCAGTATGAACATTCATGTACACTGCAGAGCTTTGCCTGTGGTTTTAGCAATAAAAGATCCTAATAATGTTATATGCATCAAAAGTAAATCATGTTACCTAAGCCAGAGGCACCATGGGATGCTAATACTGCCACAGAGTCATATCTCAGGTTCAGTGTAGTATGTACAGTCTCATACCTCAGTCTCTTTGTTCATTGTACTGCAGTGTGATAATATCAATCCACTTTCACACTTCCAGACTTAGCTTTTGAAAGCAATCCCTGGAAAACCTGGTTCAAACATGGATGTGCCTTCATTTTTGGCTATTCTCTTTGTGCTTTCTGGCCCTGTAAAGCAGTGGAGTAGAAGAGGCTGCTGGACACAGAGAGACTTGAAACAAAGAGCACACATCCACTGGAAATATAAGAGAAATCCTGTCCAGTTCTGTTGCACTGTATCTGATATCATCCATCAGCATGTCAAGTGGGTATTTCCATTACTTTAAAGGTGATTCCAAATACTCCTCAGTGATCAGCACCTACATAACATGTCCTGCAGCAGTGCCTCTTCATGGTGACAGTGACAGGCTTCAAGTGTTGATTGCTTTCAAGAAAACATGTAAAGATGTGTGTGAGAAGAGAGACAATATGTGACCAGTGGGATTTTGTTCCTGTAGGGTAAAATCTGCATTAAAGTCAGTTTTCCAATACAGAGGTCCAGTATGAACTTCTTATTAAATACTAGATGGAATGTTATATTGGAGACTCCTCACCAACTTTTTTTTTTTTTTTTTTTGTAAAACAGAGAGTGTAATTTGATTTTCTTTGCACATTTTAGGTCAATAAATAAATAATGCTCACACGTTTAGTGATGTTTTCTGTATGTTCTTCATTCTAAAAAGGAATAGTGTATGCATGTTTACCATGGCTGCGTTAAGACAAATGGGGCCCTAAGATAAAAAAAAAAAAAAAAGGCCTATATTGGAAAAATGTGTAATGATTCGATCGACACATTTGTTTCTCGGTATACAGTGGAGGCACAAAACCAAAGATCCTAAAAGTAGAAGTTAAAGAGATCCCTCATTCACAAAATTGATATCAGTGCAGCATATAAAGAAACGGTTCACTTTGTTAATGGATTCTTGATGAAGGCTTAGCCCATGCCTATTTCCTCTGCCATTACAAAATTGTACAAAATTGACAGCTGTAACCACTTGCTACCCTTTGAATCGCTGCATTAGAGAGAATTTCACAGAAAGGTGGTGCATTACTGAACATAAAGCTGCAAAAATGGCATTCTCTTTGGAGCAGTATAAAATAGCATCTTATAGTGTTAGTGCAAATGAACAAAGTTGCCTATTTGCACCTGCAATGGGGACAGAGCAGCATTTGTAACCTTTTTTCTTGCACCTTGACAAATGGAAGTCTTGTTTGCTCTTCAGCAACTTTTGAAAAATTCTTGCCTTTTCAGCTGCCAATCCATCACAATGTTCGCCAGCTAATTAACAGCTTTCTTGATCTGTTCTTTGGTGTTTGGCAGATAATGTACATTTCACCTGAGCTTCTTTGTTAAAATCAGGTTCCCGCTTCAGTTGGAGTGAGGTTGATGAGGAGGATGTTTGTAGGCTGCAACCAAAAAAAGAGCAAAAAAGCTGAAATGCTCACTTAAGCTAACAGGGACCACAAAGTTTGACAATAAGGCTTTTTTCGGTTTGTTACTGTAAGTGACTGATTTTTGAATTGCATAGTCATATCATCCATTGTCAATACAAAAATATATTGATATTAATTTATATACAGCTTTAAATATTGCATAGTTAACATCATGTTTTCAAGTTTATTCTTCCACAGCCTGGCACAATAGTAAGAAGAGTTATACCACACTGTCAAATTTTATCAAATGAAACATTTTGAAAAACCATTAAATTACTTCCTCATGTTGAACCCCTATGTTCTGTAAGTCTGCATAACAGGAACACTTGATTCATGTAACCTATTCCCTCTTTAATATGCTTCCATTTTATACAGTGTTCCTAACAGAATGTACATTTCACCAATTTGAAACATATTTCCCCATGAAAAACAGGAAAAAAACATTTTTAGTGCACATTTATGTAAGCCCTTTGTGCACATTTTAACATATTTATTCTATTTTTGGATGTTACATACTTGTTCATGTTGTTAAACCAACTGCAGTTCATTGTTTTTATACACCTCTACATCAACGATATGAAGCTGTGCTGTTCGTGCAGCCGTGAGGAGGCTGTGGAGAGCAGTTTGCTATAATGTCACGCTGCCTCTGCATGTTGCCCTGCTCTGATAATTGCGCCTTGCATTGCAATCACTTCGGCCCCAGATCCCATCGGCAAGTGACACAGGTTGTTTTTCAAGCTGCTTCTTGGGAAAGAGTAAGGCTGTAAATAGTGTAATGTTTCTCTCTCCAGGGAGCGCTGAAGCATTGTTGTATTCACTCTTGCAATCTGGGAGCATCACAACACTATTTTTCACTTGAAAAAAAAAATGAATCGCTGGCTCTCTTCGTTTTACAGTACTTTTATCCTGCAACAGGTTATTCACTGGTGATGTGCCTTCTCTCAGGTAATGCTGCATTAATTTGTTTTGCTGCAGTTAAACTGAGGATATGAGGTAGGCTGATTCTTACCCATTTTATTGAAGTCTGCGATAATAAGTACCAAAGTGCTGCTTTCACCATCCCGTCTGCTCCTCTGGATACACCTTACTCCCATCGCAGCCTTTTAGGGAGTGTGGAAATGTTATTATTTTGTCAGTTTTATCTCACATTACCTGAACTGCAGGATTTTGCCAGTGTTAAAGAGTCTCAACCCATTTCTGGAACACTGGAGCCAGACCAGTGTTCTACATCTGCGAATACTACTGCTTTGTTTAGTGTTTACTTTTGTTAAAGGATTGTCTCAGTTTGCATTGCACAACTGACTCAATACTAACAAGATATGCACTTTTCTGGTAAAAAAAAATACCATAGCATTATAAAAAGTAAACACATTTTGACATATATAAAAGGGAATTCTGCAGTCCAAGGACAGGGGATGTATCTTGACAGGGAAAGAGGAAAAGAAAAAGTCCACAGATAGACAAAAATACTACCGAGCTCTTATGCAAACATCGTTCCAAGGAACAATTTAAAACTGACATTGAAAATTTAAGACAACACTACAGAGCAAGATCTCATAGCCGACTATGAGCTTCAGCCTGCAGGCTGTGAGAGGATAATTAATGTCAAAACAGTGCAGTGCTACACACACACTTTGGCTACGCTCTCGGCTTGACATGGCTACAATGCACCAGCAAGCTTCAGAGCCCTTCCAGTGTTTCGGCTGAGACACATTCCAGCAGACTGCACTGCAACAAGCCGCCTCTGACTGGCCCTCTAATGAGGTTGGCGACTGTCAACAGCCTTCCCCAGTGCTTCTCCAGCCAGCCGGGTTGCTTGCTTGCTCCCTACCCACTGCCCTGCTCCCTGTGGGCCTGCTGCTCACTTTACACTGGCTGCCCCGATTAATCAAATAAGGCCTTCAGCTGGTGACTTTTGCATTTTTTTTCTTTTTTTTTTAAAGAGAATGTAGCCCTTGAGAAGCGATCTTGACGGTTGTAATAATTGGGAGCTCTGCTGGCCTTGTTAGCAAGGCTAAAGTAGGGTGGCAAATGTGCTGCAGTGCTTTAATTAAATATTTGCAGCAGCAGCGGTGTTTGTGCACGTGCACATTATGGACACGTTGTTATTAAGACATGTTTTTTTAAAGCCCGGCTGAACTGTCTTTCATCACATACAACATTGAACAACCTAGCCTTCTAGTTATATGTCACAATGCACTTAGAGCCATACTGAATGAGCATTTTATTGAATTCCATTACATTTAAATGACACATTTATAATTCCTTACTGTATACTTCATTTAGAGGTTTAAATCATATATTATCTTTATAATAAATATTCTTATGGTTGCTGTATTTTAACTAAGAATGATATATTAAGACAGGTTACAAGCTTCTATGCTGATGAAATTTAGTTCCATCTATGTAAGAATCAAGTTAATCTTATTCCACCATAAAGCAACAGCTGAGGAATAACCAATTTCATTTTTTTAAGTAATATGTAATATTTGGTGATGGTACAAGAATTATTTAAGCAGGCGTGGCCCAGGTACATAAATTAATCTAATCTCATAAAGCCTGGATTAAGTCCATGGCTAGTTTTCTGTTCACAGTTAAAAACTGATTTATCACAACTGAGATTCAACTTGGTTGATAAAAACACTTTTTTTATGCCTCCGGTTGTTTCATGGAGTCCACTGGGACCATAAAATAATATTTTTTATGTTTCCTGCAACAGAAACTGTGGTTTATTTGTAATAGACACAGCCAGCGCCATCTCAGCTGGTGCCAACAGAAAATCCATAGAAAAAGACATCTCTGCGCTGAAAACTGATCTCTTAAGTGCAGTGCAAAACATATCAGCTTAAGAGGTGGTGATGATTAATATCTAAGTGCAACACAGACAGACACAGTGAGAGAGTCGCTGGTGAACATAGCAGAGCCAGATATTTCCAGAGTTGGCAGAGACCAAAGCAGACTTCTGTTTACCAGGTGATTAAAACAGGACTCCAAATAAATGCTGATGTTGTGTCATTTGAGTGACTTTTAACCACCGTGTCACCATGTCAACAGTGATGACAAGTCAGTGTTACAACACAACATGTCACAACTTGTTTTAGCTAAAACCAAAGAAGTAAAACACAACTGCGTGTCCTTGCTCTGGTCATTAATGGCTAACTTTTCCAGCAACAAACAGAAGCAATGTAGTTAAGTATATTTATGCATAATGAGGAGAATATTTGGAAGAAGTGAATTGCACTGTTTTATTACCATTAATGTTTTGTTTCATTTTGACACATTCTTCACACACTGTTTTCTTTGGTGTAAAGTTTCTTTAGCACCATATTCCCCTCTTAGTTTGTTGCACTTCGTGGTCTTTCATGCTCTTAAGTATCCTAATTATATAATGATGTGAGTCACCACTCAGTTTCCTGCTGTGGATGCTGTGATACTTGCTTACTGCATGGGCACCAAATGAATTGTGCTTCCCCTTTACTATGTATCATAAAAACATCCACCTGAAATTCTGTTTACTTGTGCTGTACAGTCACTATTTGTTGTGATTGTGAATGTCACTGAAAAATGAAGGACTATGGCTATTCATTCATGAACATCGTATATAAAATAAAATGCTTTCGAACTATGTGATAAATGCACTCACACAAATAATAAAGTAGAAATAACAGAAGCATTGAAACTAAAAGTGCAGTTTTCATAACTCCTCAAGCGAAGGGTAGATGGTTCACAAACACAGTGTGAGCATGAAGTGACTTTGTCTGTTTGTCTGTTTAGATCACTTGGTCTCGAGAGCAACACAGTTTCTAGGGCCAAAAGTGAAGGCCAGTGTGTTTCTTTGTTGGAAAGACGCACAACTATGAATAAATAAGAGTAGCAGATCTGCAAAAAAAAAAAAAAAAGTCAAGCTTCACAGACTACAGTTCCTATCATATGCAGACACAATAGGCATTTATCAGTTCATACACAACCAACCAAAAATAACATGAAACCTCTGCGGTCAAAACATTTATTCTTAACTCATTAATTCTTGATAGAGCTTTAAGTGTTGCAGTGTTGTGTTTCAATGCAACGCCGTGCCTGTGTCTTAGCTGATAACCTGCATGCTCCAGTCAGCATCAGAAAGTGGTCAATATGTGCAGAGGCGTGCATGTTTGGTCTGTCTCTGCAGAGCAACCAATGCCAAATCGGGGGGGCTGGCGACAGATGGTGTGGGGTGTGAGATTAGACTGGCATTGACACATGGCAGGAGGCTGCACTGGTGTGAAGTTGCTGTGGGTGAGTGTGGAGTTCAGAGATCTTCTCCATGGGAATTAGCACCAGCGTTGAGGAGGAGTAGATTTACATGTCTGTATCACCAGCTCAGCTCCGCACACAGTTTCTCCAGCACCTCAGGGGGAAGAATGTTAAATGCAATATTTTTTTCTCTCAAAAGAATCCAAACAGTCAGCACAGAGTACTGTATGCTTTTTATGCTCCGTTCTCCCTCTGGACCGAACTGTGTGCCAGAAGTTTATATATATAACAGGATGAATTACTAAGTAATCACTGACCAGCCCTATTTTGCATACGGCTGCACTGGGAAAAATAGACTTCTTTATGTTATTGCTACCATAAAGTAAGATGATACTGCTGCTGGAGTTCATTAAAACAAACTCAGCCCATAATTCTTTTAGAAATATGATGTGCTTTATACATTCAGCAGCACATTGGAACAACCGTATTTTTACTGGGACAATTAAGGACAAGAACCTTGCTCAAGGGCATAAATATGAGTGGCTCTTTGGATTCATCTCCCCAGTGTTAAATCACTAGGCTATTGACCCCATGTAATACCCCCTGCTGACACATTAGAAAAAAAAAGACTTTAATTATATATTCAAGAGAAAATGGTGGGGGAAAATAATGGATACCCCAGTGGCAAGGGGATCTCAAAGTCAAGAGGAGCTTGAAAAGAATATTGAATTAAAAAATATCAGATTTTTTGATGGTGAGAGTGCCCTCTACCCCTCTGTGAGCAGGTGTTAAATTATGATGCTTGATCATTTTCAGGGGTTTGACCAGATTGACACTGATTAATATAATTTTGTGTGGTGAGAGCTTGATGTCAGGCCATTTCAGCACTGAGTACACATGGAATTACGTCCAGTGGGTTTTTCAGGGCGGTGGATTTCCAAGAGTATTGGTTTCAGGGCCAATCACAGCCAGAGGGGGGCGACTGAGACAACAAAAATGAAAGAAGAATAAGTTTTGCTTAAAAATTGTGATACTTCAAACAACCAACAGAGGGAAGCAGAGCACAACTTTTACCTGCAGGCTTATGCTTGAAAATAGGAGGCTGCACAGAAACATTAGACAGTCTCAGTGGATCCTAGTCCATGAATCAATTTGTGTCAGAGACTGACCACGGAGGAGACATCCAGGACTATCTTCTCTCAACAAATCAACTTTAAAGTCCTCTTATCTTGTGAGGATTAAGATGATGTTTGACAAGGTAGACTGTTGAACATCAATCCTACACACATAACAGATTGCACCACTGATGCAAGGTCACTCTGGGACAAAAGTTATTAAAACACAAATCTATTAATCAAAGTCTGCTTCTTTTTAGAGCTGGAATAAACTCACTGAAGCAGATGTGGAATTAATAAAAGCACAAGAAAATTTAATAAGAGAAACATTTTTTTCTGACAGTTATTCCCAGCTGAAGTGTTAAACAGGACAATAATAAAATAGACATATTAGAATAAAGAATGTGAACAAATTTGCCCCATGAGTTTTACTGGCATTCAGAATTATTTAATTATAGACTTGGATATTTTAATTGCTAAATGTCTTTTTCAAATGTTTGTTTTTTATGTTGTAAGTCATATCAGTTTTTAATTACAGTAATAATGATCACTGACTCATAACCTTTCAGCCAGTCACATCAAATTTAACTGGTTGGCTTTGCTCAGCTTGAACAAAAATAGTGACAGACACATTTAAAGCAGCCAGCAGCAGAGAGACACAACAAATCCACTTCCTTTATTTAGATTGACAAGGCTGCACAACCTACTTACCTACCTGGCAAAAAAGCCAGGTTAGGGAATCTAGTCCATCATTCAGCATCACAGTGAAGAGACAGAGTTCATGGCAGTGGTTGGTTAGTTAGTACAGAGACACCTTTACCACATTTTGAATTTAGAGATATTCCTCTGAGAAAGGCACAACAGGAAAAAGATGGAGAATCTTTTCTTGTGTTTTCTCCAACTAAAAGGAGCTAACAAACACCACTAACGCTCTTTACTTTGATGCTAAGTAATAGTCTAATCTTTAAACACTGGCTAGGTATTTAGCCTGCTAGGAAGGTAGCATTTGTGGCCTTGTTTTAATAATTTCAAGTTAGTGTCTCTGTTTGTAATGTGTTCAGGATAACAACAACTAGATTTTTGATTCAAGATTGCCCTGACATTGTTGTTGCTAAAGCTTAAACAGGAGGCTTAATTTGATACCAGTTGTTAGTCCTCCTCTGGGTATGTGATTGGCTGAAAGGTGAGATATAGTGAGATACAGTGAAAAAATTAATATACTTTTGACTGATGGAACATTGTAGGTTACATTAACCCATTAGTGAATTAAATAAACATGGTTTTAATTAAAAATTTAAATATTTCATTCTTTTATTAGAAAATTAGTTCAGCCAGCGTTGCAATAAAAGGGTTTCCAAGTGCTGATTTTTGTAATAAATATTCATTATGTGTAGCTACTGAGGAGGGAATAAGTAGATACAAACATGGTAAGGGGGTGGTATTCTATATGGAGAAGGGGGGGATGAGGGTTTGTGGAGGGGGAGACTTCATCAGATCTTCATCTGAACACAAAGAGGCGCGACAGAAACTCGATTACTGGGAAATGGAAGTCTCCTGTCGTGTGACAGTGACAGTGTGTGTGCGTGGGGGGTGAGGGGGGGTGCTGTGACTCCAAGAAGATACCATCAAAGTCCTCCTTTATTTCGCTTGATGAGGAAGAGATGCCGCATCCCCAGAGCTGCCCGAGGCCATGCTGATGTCATCTGCCTGTCACACACAATAACAGGGAGCCTCACTGCTGCCGGGAGCTGCACGTAAATGAATGAATGAGTGGACTCTGCTGGTGGATTCATCAGGTCCCTCAGTGTAACTGGTCCAGCAGTGACAATGGACAGAGGAAGCATTAGCATTTTCCTGGATACTTTGAGACTTGATATGCACTGTGATACATCCTGTGTTGATTATAAGCCCTGCATCATCCCTGGTGAATCCATATTACTTTCCATTAGTGCCGGTGTAATGCTGTTTGGAATTCACACTGCAATATCAGAGACTGCTGTTCTGTGCATCTGGGGGACGGTTCCCGTGGTGGGGCTGCTCATGCTTATGCTCCACCCTTGATCCTCAAAAACACAAAAGCTGCAAGACAGAAAAGCTTGCAACTTCTTCAGTGTATTTTTTGGAGTCTCATGCAAATCATGCCAGCCTTAGAGTGTGTTTGTGTGTCCTTTGAGGACTTTGTTGCACAGACAGATTTACCAGCAGGGCCCTTTGTAACCATCCTTTGCTCCAGCACAAACACTTGGCCCATCCAGATTATACTCCATTTGAGACATACAATAGCTGCATTAGAGCATTTAAATGGAGCCCTGAGTCGTCAAACCTTCACAGCGGTGACAGGTCACAGATGCACAGATTGTTAACTGACCGCTGCTCATTGAAGCAAACCACAGGATAAGACATCCATGAATGCCTAAAAGAGTAATTCTGCCTGATAAAAATAAATCCCAAACTCAACCACTCCCTGCTGCCAAACAATATTTAATGAGATGCAGCCAGATTGCTAATTGACTTTCTGAATTCCACGTAGCCTATATCTCCATGGCAACTAAAACCAGCCATCTCTTTTCACAGTTAAAGGATCAAAGTTTTTTTTAAGCTTCCATTCACTATGTTCTCTTTTCTTCTCTGAATAATGCATTGATGATTACATTTCAATGCTGTACTCATTCCAAACTATTAACTGCTAATGTTATTAGAAGAATAATGAGGTTTAATCAATGCGGCACATGATTACACAGATTATATCTGTTGGGAACATGAGTATTAATGACTCAGATGTACAAGGCAAGGATTGTGAGAGGGAGAGACTGTGAGGTCATTAAAAGAGAGATTGTAGTGAAGAGAGCAGTAGGAGGAGCCAGGCTTGTCTGAGTGTCTGGCTTCCCACTGACACCAACATGGCCCTCTCTGGTCTTTGTCAGAGTGACATCAACCAGTCCTGATTCACTCCTGCCGGCCTTCTGACGGCGCCTCTGTGAATCCCTCTCCCTCACTGACACACTGACCCCCCATAGATCAGATTATGTGTCCACATCAGACGGGTAACAAGATCCAGGATGTCTCGTCCTGCTAGAGGGACACAGGAAATAAGCTTTTGCAGGAACATGCTGTAAATTGCAAGAGAACAGGCTGCAGACACCGGCTCCTCCAAACAAACTCGTGATTTGTTTTGGGTTTGCTGGGCCTTGCTTCCTTTGCTGAAGCTGGACGCTGCATGCATACATATTGTATTTCATGCTGAGTTTTTCAAACCCAGGGAAAAGCTAATTAAATGAAATCTGACCAAAACTGAAACAGGAGGGTTGGAATATCATGAATTTCAGTCCCTAATATGAGTCAAGCTCTAAAAAATGTTAGATCCCATAATTCACATACTGCAACTTGAAAGCATCTTGTCATTAGAGGTAAATGTCTTTTAACCCTTATCTTCAGTTTGTACACAGGCTTTTTGTTAAAAAACTTAAGTCTGAGGATCAGCAAAGATAATGTTGGTGGCATGACAATGACATCAAAAGGGTTATTTTCTCAGACTTTACAAAGCTTCTTTAGAGAAGAAGAAGACATTAATAATAAAACATAAAGTGACAAATATTTGTCTGTGGACTTCTTTTGTGATGAATATGGGACGAGGACATGAGGAAAACATAAAAAACAATATTAAACAATTCAAAACAATATTACAATTTTTTATTATCAAATAACTTATTCAGCAACCTGTGACCTTTAAAAAGATTGTATGCCTCAGTAGCAAAAGACATTTTCAGCCACATGCAGCATTTTTAGAAGTTGATTCAGCTATTAGACTTGTATATTTTAGCATCAGTTTGAATATAGGTGAAGCTATGTCTGCCATAAATGTTAGCTAATGTTACCTGTTCTTTAAAGGACTATATCAAAGAGCTAAATGTTTCCACAGTCACTCTGAAAATAAATAAAAGAAGCGTTGGCAGAGATAAAAAAAAAAGATAAACAAAGGTTTAGTGCTGCTGGGATGCACAGGACTGATGCTCTGTCACATTTTCCTCAAAGTGAGGATATAGAATGTTGAATCTTTTTTAAAATTTCCAATGAAAATACATTGTTGCATACATGTAAATATCCCATTATCAAAACAGTGTGTGTTATTCAAGAAAGCCAATAAAATCATATGCAATGGTCAAAGTTGTCGCATTGACTTTTAAGGTTTATTGATTAATTTGTGACGTCACTCGTGCAATGAGAAACATGCAGAAAAAACATTACACTAGTTGCCAGCGGCCTTATAGAGGCACAACTACATCAATTGTTTTTTCTCCAGTCCATAGCTGCTAACGTTAACTAGTAAAATTGAGAAAACATTCATCATTCACTCTTCCTACTGCAGCCAGTTAAAGTGAGCCAGCTTCTGCTGCATCTATCATGTGTGCAGAAAATGAAAGCTTGGTTGCATAGCGCAGCCTATTAAATTAACTTTACCAGAGTGACCTTAATGTAATTTGTGGAGTTTATGGACTACCCTTTTATTGCCTTGAGCTTGAGCGTCGTGACTGTTGCCATCTTGGATCCTCTGGAGCCAGAACTATATTTTGGATATACTTTTGTATTTGTACAGTAGGGTCAAGCTGGAAGGATAATCTACATTTTACTTCCAATTTTACTTGTTATAGGGCATCTAGAAGACAGCAAGCAATGGCTTTTGCTCAGAGAGACCATGTCCCCTTAATAAGCATAACTTTAGGTTTAATGTATTTTACACATAAGAATATTGTTTAAGATTTAACCCTTCCATTGTTTTTATGTATGAGGAAATTAGCTATAGAGACCAAAACTGTTTTTCAAACCAGGTTATAAATATGTTGTTCATTTTCATTCGTTAATTTCTACTGAAAAGTTCAGCATTTTAACATGAGAGTCTGAACTGATGGACCCGCTTTTAGAGCCAACAGCAAGTGGTAATGTAAGGAAATATTCCTCTCTGTTGGCTATCTTCCTGCCATATGCTAATGTTAGGAATGAATGTAGAATAGTAGAAAGTTGTCAGCCTTCTTAATCTTCCTCAAGATGTTGGCTAGAGGTACATTACTGTACTTAGCACGACCAGTAGACTAGTAGTGTCTTTAAAAAGATTTATAATATAAAACCCTGGTTTACATAGAGCCCTCCATACTTTTTGAACAGAAACCAAATTTGTCATTCTTAAATTTGCATGACAACCCTTTAGCTGTTGGGGTCTTGGGAATTTTTGGGACCTTAAAACAAGGTCATGGCCCAGAAAGAGACAAATTAATGCAATGTCTCATCTAATTTCTTAAATTATTTTGCCACTAACTTCAAATGTCACTTGTCACACTTGATAATGTCATTATGACACTGAGGTCATAAAAATGTCTTGTGCAATATTTAATGCAAATATCTTCACATTTCATACAGACAGTTGCTTGTTATTATAGACTGAGGAGAAGGAAATACTGGAGCGAACATATAGTACATTTTTCCAACATGTTTCTTTTTAAATTTTATTGTTTTAACAAATAATAGGAGGTTGTGAGTTGTGACTTTAAAGCATCAGATATTAACGGAGAAGTCTGAAGACACAGAGGCAAATGTGAAGAATTATATATATCGATTTCTATTGTTTCTTTTTAATTAGCTCCAGGGCTTAAAGTCTTGATTAGATGGGGCTGTGGATCTGAAGTTATTGATTTGTTGGTAGACTCCTTTGGAGACACTCAGCTGGTTATTACCAATCCCTCTCTGCTCCCCTGTGGGCAGCATTTGCCCCTATTCCAAACATGTCGTCGCCCCTTCGGATGGCTCCACAAGACATTTAATTGAAACGGACAAAATAACACCCCTGTTATCCCCTGGGCCAAATTCTATTACCGTCTTAGGCACCTCCCCTGAGAGCAGGTGCAGCTGCAAAGCAACTGTAACAGTGGTGCATCATTCACACCCTCAAATTTCATAATGGAAGGATCGTACAGCCTGCAGGGCCGGTAGGGAGCCTGAGAGATGTTTTCCTATTCTAATAAAGCTGCTGTATGACATCTTCCTTATCATGATGATGTTGTTTGTCCTCAGCATCCATTCACACAAGAACAAATTAATATACAAACATTGCTGTGTGTAAATGTGCGTCTCAGAGCCCAGAGATCTGATACAACCATGCCCGTCGACCAATCTGCCCAAGTACAAGCGGAAAGGCAATTATTTGCATGATCACACAGTCATTGTGTTGCACCCAGCCACACAGAAATTTAATTATCTAATGGTAAATTCTTCCACAAGACAAGAGCAGGGACTCTGCTTCATCTCTCCTTTGCTGTAGTGCCTCATTTCTTTCAAAGCACAGCATGGTCAGTAACATCTTCATGTCTTGTGTAAAAAGATAAGCTGCTTCATGTGAAATTCAGGCAGGAAACTCAGCTCTCAGCTTGAGGGTTAAATGATGTTAATGTTTAGTGCAAAGCTGTAAAGTGTGCAGCCTCTTTCGTGCTCATTTGCAGCTGATTTTCAATGATAAAGGATAATAAATTCAATAATAAATTTGGAGAAAAAGTCCTACACTCATCTGTCATCTCAAAAATTCAAAATACAACAGACAACTGCACTATTGCAGGCTTTTAAAGAAACCACATGTACCCTCATCTAATGATAACACTCCATCTTTATCAAGTGGTCCAGCAGTTATATTATTGTAGAAAGAGAGGGGAGGCTTATTCCCAATTTCCTCCTTTGTTGAATGATTGACGGCTGTTTGGCGCCAGTCTACCATCTCAGCTCAGATTTCATAGCTGCAATATTTGGATTGCTATGGAAACAACTTTCATATCGTGAGCCCCCACCTCCTCGCCTTCATCCAGACACCACGGTATCTCCCAGCCTTTATTGGGTGAGAGGATGCTCCTTGTCACTCTCATAAAGAGTAAACGATTCCACGAAGGCATATGATGAAGCTCTACAAGCAGAGCAATGCTCTGTCCCTGGGGAGGGGGCCTACGCACAGAGCAATCTGCCACAGGAAAACACCCTCTCCCAACCTGCTGCTGATATTAATTACGAACTGAAAGCTACGGCTGTGCCTCTGGCGCTTCCTGCGCGATGCCGGGAGCGGCTACGAGGCAGGCTCGACAGCAGCCACAGGGAAGCTACAGATGTTGCTCAAACATTCTTATAGCGAGAAGTGGGAGAGGCTCTTGATTTATTCTGATCTCTTTGCTGCAGGTGGACTGGTAAGAGTGGAGCCGCTGGAAGTCTGAACAGAAAGCCTTCATGCAGTAAATCACAGCTGCCCTCTATGATCATACAGCATGTGATCAGCCAAAAGATATTCCTGTCTCGACTCCTGATGTCTTTCTGCAATATGCCTACAGCATACCATTAACAGAAATTTGGCTTAGAACATTCAGCGGCTGCACGACTGGTTCCTGTAGGAGCAGCTTTATGTGAGCAGCAGCAATCTCTCATTCTGCAGTCTAATGCCTGCAAGGTCAAACATGGTGCATTAATAAATAAGACATATTTGCAAGAGCATGCCAAACCAATGTAATCTGTATTCTCATCTGCCATGCAGGGGTTCAGTGGTGCTGTTGAATGATTTTGGTTCAGTCACTCTTTATTTCTACAGTAAAGCTTTTGATAACAAAACACAGAATTTAATGTAAGAGTTAAAGATTTTGGGAAAATCTTTCTCAGTTTCTCAGACAATTAGGAAGATTAAAACCACTGTCATGTCTGTGTGTCAGTTTTAAAGGAACTGTTTAGCTTTGTTTTGCATAAAGACTGGAGGCATAGGAAAACAGCTGAACACCCAAAGTTACAAGCTTAGACTATTGTTTGAATTACAGCACTTTATTCATCTGATCCTCACATTTGCACATAAAATCAGAGAGCACAGGTTATGATGGGCTGTGTCTCTGTATCAGCACAATGGAGCCACACCTACAACCTCCCTGTGATGACAAGACTCTGGGAAGCTTAAAAAAAAAAACAGACAAAAACCAACTAAGTAACTGCTGTGAGCTTTCTTCCACTAATAATTAGTTCCAGCATGCACAGCATGAAACTCCCCCGTATTTTTAGTCTTTTTTTCTTTCTTTGTCTTGTTTGTCAGATGAAACAAATACAATACAAAATGCCAATCAATATGTTTTGGGGGAGGTGTTGCACATATTTTTATGTTTCAACAGATTTTGACTAGATCGTCCCATTATTTCCAATCCATATGCTAACCTGTAATAAAGGGGAAAGCAAAGGTAGCACTAATAACATTAATTATGGCTCTGTTGTGTTTATGTGTCTCAGTTAAGCGTGACAGACAGTGAGCCTGCATAAACAAGTCCAGGATAATGAAACTAGCCTCTAATGAAGCAGCTACATGAAAATCAGCCATCATTAATTTTATTACCACTACATTAATGTTCTTCCCTGACATGTCAACACATATTGGGTAAAAAGGACGATGGTGGTTAGCATACCATCTTATAGTATATTTTAAATCACAGTTTGTAAAATTCCACATTAAAATGTCTAAAAATCGACTATGTCTATATTACATAATTTTATGTTGTTGTGTACCTTGATGTTTTCAACAGCGTTCAACCCAGAAAAATCCATAATTTTATTTAATGATGCCTTTTTTAGGTACCATCAGAGCAAGAATAAGGAAAGAAAAACTTGAGGATGCAGTTCTTGAATAAAACTTCAGTACATTACTTCATCTGTGGACATTTCCGTCCTAGTCAGGCTGAAATATCACCTGAAATATAAGCTGTTTATTGAGAGAATCAACAAAATCCCATTCTCCCATGCTGCTTGACAACATTAACAAACAATGTCTTTTGTTTATGTGTATTTTGATTACATATTGTGCTTTTGAGAAATGTTTTGATTCTCAAAATAAGGGCTACATTTTTACTGAATTGCCTTTTGTATAAATAAAGACAGCCAGGACAAAAATTATCAACTGCTTTTACCTAAATCTAATTAACGGTTTGACATCTTACTAGTGTGCATCTTCTCTGTGTGTATTCATGATTGAATACTATCATTTCCTGCATGCTCTTACCAGTGCAAATGCATATTAGTATTTGTGAACCAGAAGCTTTTGGTGAACAACTTGCAACACACATATTTGATTACACTCTTTAAAAAGGAGATTTTCTCCTCAGTGGCTTCAGAGCAAACAAGTGGCACTCTAATCCACTGTGACAAGTTATTGTTTGCTTATATCACATGGCGGCTGAGTTTTAGCCTGCTTTGCTGTTGTATTTTTATTTTAATGAAAAACATTGGGAATTTATTCTGTGTTTGCAGCTGTTGTCAATGTAAGAGAGCCATTCCTTTAATGTCATAATGTTAACCTTAATGATATTCATAAACACATTAAGAGTGAGGTTGCATTTACTGTGTAGTTTTACCTTTACATTACCTTTTAGAAGAAATAGATGACATGTCTGCACAGCCTGTAGTACATATAATAAAGCCACCGACTGTGCTCCAAGAGGCGGGGGAGGGGCAACTGAAGAAGTGGCTGATACACATCAGTAGACCACCACAGCGACACAAAGTCCCCTCCATTGTGATAAAAAACACATGTTAACTGTTTGTTTGTGCAAGTGTGAAATGACACTTCAAATGCAATTTAATGTATTGGATCATCACCATTTTACTCCCTTAAAATAAATAACGGCTACAGGGATAAAAGCATATCAACAAATGTCCCAAATGGGAATGAATGCACATGTTGAATTCTTTGAAAAAACCTTTGAATTCTGCTTTAGATAAATAAAACACTGTGCAGTGTTGTTATAGGCTTTTGGCAACACAATCCATCTTAATTTTTGATGAAAGCCTATAGGCCAAGTGGTATAGAGTGGCAAACAGCACACAGCCTGCATATTTACTTCCAGCTCATTTATTCTCATTATGCAGCCCTGCAGACGTCAATGAGGGGATTTCTGCCCCACAGTGATATTCCATGATACAGAAGGAGAGAGAGAGAGAGAGATGTGGGGGACACATCAGGAAAAACAAGACGGAAACAGGGCGATGGGGGGTGCATTCATCCTGCCCGTGAACTTTGACACCTTTGACAACGTAGGGTCTGTTTTCAGAGCCTACGTCGACAGCACCAGCTCATTCTTTTCCACTCGCTCAGTCTCCATTGGAAATTTCACATTGGCTGTCACATAATGAGGCCCGGCCCCTTCCAGCAAGGGAGGTGCCATCATTTCTTATCTTGGTTCTGCTTTCCGCCAGTAATTAAGGTTTATATGGCCAACGACATGTCACCTAAGAAATAATGAGGTCTGAGCCTACTGTATATTATTTTTTATAGGAAGGAACATATCTAAGAGGAAAACAATTTTTTACACTGTATTTTATAACATGCATTGCATAAATGAGTGTTGTTTTTGCAAACACAGTGTGTGTGCATACCAGTTTAATAGAGACAAGAGCTAAAAACCAAGCGGCGTTTAAATGAACATTTTTTCTTTAAGATATTAGTTTTTTCTTCAACAATATTTTAATAACTCACTGATCAGAAAAAAAGCCTCAATATTTTTCTTCAAGACCCTGAAATCTTTGGCATTTCTCTGTTCATTTTTGTTACCCTAACAAATTTATTGCTGCCTGATTTGGTGACGCCTGTGTTTAAGGTATAACACTATAGCAAACAATCGATTGGTGACTCCTTTGCAAGAAACAAAAAGAGAAACAATTGTATGTCTTTATACTGCCACTAAAGATACTCACATTGTTTAAATAAAGAAGTAGGCTGAGTGGATAATAACTGCAACTGTTATCTGATTTCATGCTGGGCGTAGTGCGAGTAGTTTTCCACACAACGGTAGGAGCAGTGAAGTCGGTTAATTTACCTAGCAGTTGGAGGTGTTAGCCTGTTGCCTTCAGCTCTTCATCCTGCAGCTCACTGTGGCTGCTCCTTGTAGCTGCTGTCTTGTTTTGAAATTAAGTTTTTCTAGATCCTCAGCATGTCTTGTTTTCTGTGAACCCCTTGTGAGTGTGAATCCAGGTCAGGAATAGGGGAATCTGCCACCAACAAAAGGAAACTGCTTTTACAAAAAGAAATAACCAAATGAAAATGCATTGAACAACTTTTGCCCAAATAACAACTATAAACAGTATAGTTAGATTTCATAAAAATCATTAGAATTATTTTTATCTTATAAAAGATCTGCTTAGATCCGCATGTTATTTATTGAGAAGCCAATGTTCTCAACTCTGGGCTTACTCAAATATATAAATAACTCATGTGAAATAACTTTAAAATAACACATTTTCTTGCACATAAAACATATGTGTTTATGTTGGACCAAAAAACATCATGAAAGTAAGAAGATCACTGAGAAAAAAAGTTCTCTGACTTTTTAAGACGGTACCATCTGTAAAATGGGAGCACAGTGAATTAACTTACATATCATATTAGCCTTTAACATGGGCCTCTGTAGGGTCAGCTGAGATCTGTGCCCTAAGCTACTGTCTCCCATTTACCTTGTGTAGATGAGGCAGTTCCTGCTGAAAAGGGGAAGCAGATGTTCCACCAAATCTAATTTGACTTGATAAGAGCACTCACTATAACACGGAGCACCTTACAAAGGTATCTTGTTACACATATTGCTCAGTCAACCCATTGTGTAATCCATTCAGTGTGATTATGATACCCTAAATCAGGTTATTTGGATTCAAGTCAATCTGTTCATTTCCCTTCTTTGTGTAACAAAGTATCTCTGTCTTCCCTTTGTGGTGCCAGTTGAATGAAGATGATTCCACTGTGGACAGGAGAGAGGTCCTGGTTTTATCATGACCCGCATACCGTATGAGCCATTTAACCATACAAGAGCAGCTCTGTACATTTTGTTTTCAGGAGATATTTGCAGGGAAACTTTTTAATCTGAGCATGTCAAGGCATGGATTCTAGATGGGGGCTATCACTGAGAGCAGCGAGGTCATCTCTTTAGTACTTTTTCTGAGGAATTCAGTAGAATTAGTAACTTGAAGGTAGTTTAGCCTCTACAATGAAAAAAAATAGCCAAGTGTCCCAGGATTTACATATATTAGTCACCACAGTGTATGATTCCTTGAAATAACTGTGTTTAGCAATAGGCAGGAATGAGCTGTTTGGCAAGGTAAAATGTGAGGATGCAAGAAGGTCTGACTGTTAGAGAAATATACAGCAAAGCTGACTTTAACTTATTACTGGAGTTTGTTTCCTGTCAAAGACTTTACTTAATGTTTTCCTTTTTTTACTGTTATATGTCTAATACAAATTATACAATTACCAGAGTTAACTTGCTATAACCAGTCTTTTCCTGAGCTCATAGTTTCTATGCGCAGATGTGAGAATTTGAAAAATTATGGCTTTTTTTTGGGAGAGAAAAAGTGTTGATGGAAAGAACAGAGATAACTACTAATAGAATCAGTGGTGCAACATATTAACAATAGGCCCCAGTGCAGGCTATTATGAAGGGCTGTGTCGTTAGCTGCTGCATGCTTGTCTACACACCACTGAAAACAGCACTGCTGATGCCAGTCAAACTGCTCATTTTCCTAAAGGGTGTCACCCGTGGGCAGGTGACTGTTTACAAAAAGCCAAAAAGAATTTCATATTTGGAGCTTTGATACCATCTCCTTCCTCTTTTCTCCTTTGCCTTTTCTTTCTGCCACTTTTATGTTTGTAAAGCATGACTGCTCACTCAAATTGAAAATGTGTTCAGCTAATTGGTCTTGACAGATTTCGCACCTTAGCTTGCTGCTGTATATTGTACTGTCTCATCACATGATCGAATAGAGATTTTACACTGGAAACATCAACACAAACACAAACACAAAATATTACCTAGCAAACACCATTAGACATCTGTATATTAAAGAAATACTCAAACTTTAACTGAACTGTCTTTTCTTACTTTATTTATTTTCTTATTTTATTTTTTACAGGGCCCACTCACTATGGGCACCTCTCTCCCCATGGAGTGTTTTACAGCACTGGCTGCACTGTCAATACTCTATTTTTACACCCTTGAATAAAATAAATTACACCACGTAGTAGCTCTGGGGGATGACAAGCCAAGAGAGGTTCCAGATCCACACTGAAATCCATCACAGAGCAGCACAAGCGACAGCTGTCTCCAGACTCTGTCAAAGAAACAAATGGAGGAGACGGATGTAAGCAGAGAGGAAGAAGCAAGACATATATCAAGAGAACATAAGAAAAGAGTTACCACACCCGTATTCTGGTATTAAAGACATAATACTTTCATGTTTGACCCTAAACCAACACACCTGGTAGTGCAGTTGTCTAACAACAAACAGATATAAATTCACCCACTGAGTCAGAGATGACAGAAAGTGAGACTCATGACTGGAAATGGTGAGTGGCCCCTCCCGCCTCCTCATTTTCTGGTTGGAGATCCACTCCATTTCTGTCTGGTGGGCTGAGGTTATTGGATAAATTGATTTCTGGCCGACCTTTACTGCCCACTCCTCTGATGCAAAGAGTTCTTAATGATCTTGTGCTGTCAGAGGTGCTGAAATCACAGATCCCTGCAGAGACTATTAGTCCACAATAGAGGGGCTGGTATTATGAAAAGAGTGAAGAGTATTGATATACAGCAGGTTGACACAACACTATGAACACTTGTTAATGTAAAGAAATCCAATACAACAGCCATGCAGTTTTAAGCTTTTGAGGCTTGAAATGTTCAGCTTTTTGAAACATAAGAAACGTGTTGATAGTCACTTTTGAGGTTGCCGTTTTTAGTGCTGCAATAACACTTAACTGTAGATGTTTCTGCTGTTCCTGGGTGTGAGTTCCTTCATGGTATCTTATATCTCACCTTAAACTGAAAATGGGTAAATGCCTCAAAAGTGAGTGGAAGATCATGGTCCATTAATTATTATAACCTAATTACTCCTTACAAATCAGAGGTTTGATTAAAAAAAATAATAAAAAAAATTACCAGTACAGACATTAAATGTAAATAACAGACTTCTTGTGTGGTGTAATGGTTAGTGGTTCACAATGATGTGTTGTAGTTACTGTTTATAGAAGATGCATCGACATATTATTGTTGTTTCAACTTTTGTTAATGTTGTTTCGCATTTTTAAACAACAAATTATTTAAATTGCTTCTCTTAGACATTTATAGCTGTATTCACTTTTAGTGATGATGTGTTTTGCAAAGTTTATTGATCAGCTGTATGGTTTATAAAAGATCTGTGTTTGTTACAGTAAAGAATTACATTTTAATAAACTTACCATTGATAGAAGAAATAGAAACTGAAGAATTTAACCCAAGTCAAATGTAATGAATATAAGAATTAACAACTTAACAACTTATCAGGAATATTGAGATAAACCTACCACACCAGATGATAACGGAATAGCTAGTTTATAATGCCACTAACTCACAGGACCTTCACAAAATTCAAATGTTACTTCCTCTCATCCATATTTGAACAGCATCCTCTGCAGTTTAGTGCTCCCCTGTCCTCCCCTGTCCCCCGCCCCCTCCCATTAAAACCTGTTCATACTGTGGCTTGGGAATAATGTCGCTGTCACTGTTTTGGGGGCTGGGGGAGCGCTTTAACCCGGTCACAACGTGGGGAAGTTGCTCACGGTTTTTCTGCGTTGCCATGGGGTTTTTGTAAAACCTATTGACTGCGATAGGGTCCCTTCTTTTCTTTGAGTCGGTCTTTGTGGAGGAGGAGGAGGAGGAGGAGGAGAAGGAAGAAGACGAAGAGGGAGAGAGCGCTTTTACTTTTTCTTCCAGAGGCGGGGGGGAAGCAGCACCCAGCGGAGGAGGGAGGTAACGTTACTCCGGTTCAGACCAACTGCGAGGCAAAGCGGCGTTACGTGAACAGCCAAACCTCCCTCTGCTCTCTTCCAGCGGTGGAGAAAATTAAACTTTCTGAGCGGCTGCCACGGCATGAGTTGCACCTGAAGGTGAGTTTCTATCATTTTTTGTATTTTAATATCGTCCGAAAAAAAAAGAAAATGTGTTTTTTATCCCATTTTCTCCCTGTTGCGTGTTGTTAGTTGTTGCACTTGTTACAGATTTTGGCTAGCTTTATTTACGGAGCTCTCTCACTTGATACCTGCGCGGAATGTTTGCGGCACTTCGTGGCAGGTGGTTGAAAATTTAAATCATAGAAGGGGATAAAAGCTGGAATATTGGTTCAGTGAAAAAAAAAAGAGTCACGACTCCTATTGTAATTTGTTCATTTTTACATGAGTGGTTCAATAATTACACCTACAGTTGGGAGATGAACCAGGGGAGCTAACCTAGCTTAACCAGGTTTACCCACCTTACAGAGGCATGGATGTTAATTTAACACTGTGAGGCAAGAAAACATTGTAATGGAGCATTCAGACTATTTTAAATAGTGCAAGTGGACAGGGGTTGATAAGTCTAAATCATTGTCATTCTGAACAGTCAATTTTCCTTACAGTCTGTGATGCCTGATGACAATCATGCACTGGAGATGAGGCTCGACCGTCCCTCTTATTTACCACCACAGTGCCCATTTAAACTGTGATGATCTCAGCTTGCTTATCACCGGCTCTCAAGCTGAATGCTGAACCGCAGAGCTGAATCATACCTTGTCATCCCTTGTGGTGAATAGCATTATCTCATGCTCAATTGGCAATAAATGCATAAATCTCATCTTGCCTGTGATGTGACAGGCACAGGGATACTTTATGGACACACATCTGTACAGAAGCCCTGCTGATAGTTGAAGAACAGCAATATGTTTTGTGCATATTTTAATATAGAGAAGCGGCACATGCCACTCAGCATATCTATTCTTGTAGTGTGAAAAGATAAGTGATGTTCTGGGGCACTAAAATGAGCCTTCAAAGTCTCTTGAAGGTTGCTTTATTTAAGATTTCTTTTTTTAATCTCAACAGACACCCCTGACAGAGCACTTACCATGCATTGTAGCGTGAAAAATCTTTTCACAGACAAATAACATCCTCTTCCTAAAATGTTTCCCTCTCTTAAGAAAATTAGTCTTCATTACATGCATTTTTGTTGCGGGAGTGTAAAATGTGCATGACACAAGATTAGAATGACTGATGAGGCTTTGATGAGAGTGATTAAAATCACATTATGGTGACATTTAAATAAGAAGATTGGTGTTGTGGTTGTTACCTATAGCTGTGGTAAATGATGGGGATGTGGCTGGAACAGTTGTGCAGTAGGCTTATGTGCTTGACATGTTGCATTTATAAACCAGATATATCTTCCATGGTTTACATAGTGATTCCCTCAATATGAATATTTACATCTTATGCAAATTTATCACATAGTGTGTGAAGTTGCTGTAAATTCAAACGCTGGATCCCTCAGTGTTGTTGCGTTGTGCAGTGTGTCTCATTACAGATTATGCCTTTGAGGGAATCCCAGGAAACAGAAATGTTTCATAGTTTTCCTATAATTTAATATGTGTATTCCTTTTGATGCTTTCCTTTCATTGTTTACAGCACAATCTCAGCTTGGCCCATATTGTCTGTAACTCAGTTGTGGTACATTTTCAAAAAAAAAAAGGAGATTGTTGTTAACACACCCCCACTAACACTCCAAACAGTATTAACAGTGCTGCTCAGTCCCAGTACTGATCCTGCAGCTGCATAATGTTAAACACAAAGACCTTCTGAAGGTCAGACTGCCATTAGTGAATGTAATCATCCAAGCTGCTCTTCAAGAGGAGCAGATGCTATTTATGTTGTCCACTGTTCATTCCAAGCCAGAAGCACATAGGTTCTCTGGTGTTCGCAGCCAGAATTATCCCACATCAGGTAAGTTGCTTGAATATGATTTCTAGGCCAAAGACAAGAGCCTCTAATGGCACTTGTCATCACATGTGGTCCCCAGCCTCTCTGTATTCAGGGCAGTGGTGCTTTGTGTCCAGAAGTAGGTCGAATGCTTCTCACCAAACAATTTGAATGAGAGCCAGTAATTGGACAAGCAAAGTGTCGACCATGTCCCAGCCGGTCCATGTCAGCCAGCCCTCTCACCACTTAATATGCAGCTCCGACCTGACGCATTTCATGGACCTTTTTCATCCTTTTAATCATTTAGATTACAAAATGCAAGACACAGAAGATCCTTTGTAGCTGCAGGCACACTCATTCTTTCTATGTTAGTGGCCGGCATACCCAGCCTCAAGCAAATGTGTTCTCACATGGCGAGAAATACCCACGTACAGTAACTGTAACTGATGAGTCAAGTTAGTTGCATTCGTATTGTGCAGTGTCACAAATCACACCCTTAGTCTCTAAGGTACAACACTCTCTGTCCTGACACCTTAATTTTTGATCAAGAAGATAAAATTAGAGATTGATTATGAACATTTAGAAAAAGAAGTGATCTGGCAGGTTGTCAAGCAATTTCAAGGTGTTGCCAAACGGAGATGACCCACATGACCCTCTCTCTACCAAGGAGATCTGGACGAGGACAGACTACATAAACATACAAGTAGCAGATTAAAACAAATAGAGAGAGAGAGCAAGAGAGACAAGGACAACATGCATACAAGTGGGGTAAATACATGAAGAGAGGGAAAAGATCCATACCAGGAACATCTGGAATGAGGTGCTGAGTGCCAGAGTAGAGAGAGAGAGGTCCCAGGACAGCCGATGGTCCAGAAGGACAGAGGACAAGAAGAACAAAGAGAAGAAATTATGGAGAGAGACATAGGTAGACTTATGGCTTTGACACTCATGTGCTCAGGGGACAAAAAAAGGTTTAGAGGGATGTAGAAGTTTTCAGAAAGTTTATATAACAGGGCAACAGGGAACACAGGTTCATGGCTTAATAGATAACAGGTTCCTGCCCTGAAGTTAGAAAGTTAAGGTGAAAAATGAGTTTTAAGTTTGGATTTGAAGTTCTTAACATAAACTGCCTGATGTCGGCAGGAGGGGGGAGCTGAAGAGAGGGGCTCAGACTTCTCTTTAACTCTGGGAATGGACTGGAGTCAGGTAACCTAAAAACTCAGGTATATAGTGTTGAGAAAGATCAGATGGGGTTGTTCCCTTATTTAAAAAAAAAAAAAAAAGTTTGTTTGGGTGATTCAGTGTGCTAATTAAAAGAGAGGGTAGGATTACAACATATTATCAGGCTTGCTGGCCGACTGGCAGACTTTGAGAAATCTCACAACAGACTTACTGTCACTTGGTAAAACTAGTGTCTGTTTCAATTAGGGCTAATGACCAGCATCTTAATGTTACCAGAATTCAACAGCAGGAAATCATGACACATCCCATTTTTTATGAGCAGGTCTCTAATTTAATAGTTTAGGATTAATCATCTGCCTCCACGGGCATGTACAGCTGAGTATCATTAGGCTAGCAGTGGAAGATAAGTCATAGCAGTGTAACATTTGGCCAAGAGTTGAAAGATAAAGAAAAAAAAAGCAGAAGTCCAGGAGCAGAGCCGTAAGTTACTCCATACTGTATAACAGAAATTCTGTTATAGGAAACAGATTGTGTTCTGTTAGATAAGTGGGACTTAAGAATGTGAGAGCAAGACCAGAGATGGCAAATGGTTTTTACAATTAATTTTGCAGTATAGCAGTACTTATATAGTGATCTGATACAAAGTAATAGAGGCAAAGAGGTGGAGTTACAGTTTTAATCAGTGCAGCACACAAAAAAACTCAGTCCAACAAAACGATAAAGCAGTAGTAATAAAAAGAGTAAACTTACACCTTGTCCGTTGTTTTTTTCTCTCAGTCTGGACAAGGATTACAAACTAGTAACATATTTAGAGGCAGGCAACGAGTTTTTGTTGTGATAGATAGAAGCAGGGTGGGATTTTGCCTTAACCTGTTCATATAGGTGTGTGTTTGCCTTGCAACAGACATATTTGGACTTACAGTATGTGTGTGCACTCTATTATTCTGTGTGAGAACTGTAGGGGTTGTTAGTGAAAAGGAGAGACACAGAGAGCCTCTTTCTTTGTGCCTGCAGTGCATACACCTGGCCTTTAACAGAGCAGACTGAAAGATGTATGTATCCAGATTCAGTGTTGCTGAGGGGCCAAGCGTCAGGGATATGTTGGTGCAAGCAGGCTCCGAAATTAACACTCTCCATGTTAAAGTAAGAAGTATACTGAGAGTCTCTGCTACGTTTTAATGTCATTTATTTCTCTGCTTCCGTCTTCTGCTGTATGTCTGTGTCAGCGTTTCATACACACTCACACGCACACACACTAACACTAATCACATGCTGCATTCATGTGCAGCTCATAAACTCAGAAATGTATATTCAATGGGCTGCGAAAGTTGTTGAAAACAGGAAAGTCTCTTTTTTTTTGTTGTTGTTTTGTTGTCATCGTTGTCTTGATCTTTGACTGTGAAATTTTAATCATTAGAGGCTTAAATAAAAAAAATATCCCAAGGGTAAATGTATATTCTTGTATTTGTATTAAAAAAGATCAAATCATCAAATTATCAGTAATCTTAACCATATTCTTGAAGTGGTCGAAGTACATCTGTGATCATTTTCAAGTTGTTAAACTACAGCATTTTTTACTAATATTAATACTAATACTAAAGTCATACTAAATGACCTGGCTTAGGTAGAGGATTCTCTTGAGCAAGAGAAGACTTGAATTTAAAAACTCCATGTTTGATACCAAAGTTTTTAGTTTCTAAACATTCTGCATTTAAATCCCTTTAAAATGTTGGTCTGTGACTTATTTGTGTACACTCTGTAGTAGATGCATCTCTTATCAGCTTCAGCAATGTAATTTTCAGCTGTAATTCAGTTGTCGAATGGAATGTGGAGTATGAGATGACTGTTAAAGATTAGAAAAAAGCAGCCTAACAGTAACCATGAGTGAATTGCTGTATCAGACTAATTATTCATTTAAGCCGCCTTGTTATCACCTTATCTTGAATGTGTTACTGATGGTGATGCAAAAAATAGTCTCTAGGAAAAGCTTATCTTAGAGCTGTGTTAACAAATATGCCAATCCACAAATACAAAGTGTAAACCTAAACTGTGATAATGAAAAACATTCTACTGATACCCGGTTTGGTTGAGATGTTAGAATGTGTTTCCTATCAGACGCGGTGGGAAGGTGTGGAGACTAGCAAGTACCCAGGCCTTAATTGAGGTTCAGCTCAGGCTCCAGCACTACAAGCAATTACAGGGACGACTCGTGCTCCCTGTGCTGCAGGCAGAGTTGAGAGTGCTGCAGCGTCGCCGTACCTGAGCCCTCCTCTTTCATGTTTGTCACCGGTGACAGCCAGAAAGGCATTTTCCAGCCAGTATGCTCTGGAAATGTGTTTGGTTACATGAAATATTCATTTCCTTGCCTGCTCTCTGGCAGAGTGCATATTTATTTACCAGCATTTTATGATACCTGTGACTGGTACAGAGCAAAGATAGGATTGTTGGCAAAGCTTCCCTTCATCCAGCTTCTGATGGGGGATGGAGGAGTCAGGGAGATGCTAGGATAAGAGGTGCTGATCATCAGAATCAAGGTTTGTTTCTTATTTAACAGGCCACTGCATCATTGGGGCCACTGGGTGAACATGATCAATGGCTTCTCATGCTGCACGGACAATTAATCAGTAAAGTTAATACTGAAGGACAAACCGGCAGTGAGGGCAGTGTTTATCTCATATGTTCAGTGCTTCTTTTCCCAGCAGGAGGGGTTGAGAGGTCAGCAGCTAACACTAGTGATTGTGCTATGCGCATGCCCCCGCCTGAAGGTATAGTTTGGCTTGTCATTGTTTCTTTCTCTGTGGGTGATTGTTTTCTCAAAGCTGGAACATTTTATACAGACAAACTGTTATTTGGTGCCAACTACAGGAAAATCTATGTTTTCATGTCTTTGTCAATATCTAGTGTTTACATGTTGTCATTTAGGAAAAATAAAACTCATCATTGTTAAGTCCAAGAGATATATTCAACCTGTTGTATTAGTCTCCAGGCTGTTAGTCAATATATTTTCATGGGAGTTATCTATCCTCTGTTGGATTTAGTACAAAGACAGTGATGTGTGCTGGTATTCTGCCTTAAAAGGCTTTGAAATATTTTTTTGTTTGTGTGTAATTAATCAATTTACATTATGCTCACATGAAAACCATAACCAATTTAGAGAACCAATGAAGGATGTTTTATGGGAAGAATTCTAATCCCGCTGTGCGTTGCTGTCAGCTTCAACCTCATTTTCCTATCATACTGTCCCGATTCCTGCATGCTTACTCAGATTTATAACGCCAGCGTACATATCTACTAAATTCAATGTTTATGTTAAAAACCTTGGTGAAAAGGGCAACACGACCATAAGATTCTCAAAGGAACAACAACCATGACAGCAATGCCTCAAAGAGTAAGAAGTTATTGCCCTTAAGTCTCTGGAATACAAGGATAATTTCCATTTCAATTGTGGGTTCAATTTGGGATAACTCATGCATACAGAGGTAAGAGGAACAAAGAACATAGAAATAAAAGTGACAAATGTAGAGAATGGAACAGAGGACTGCGGTATCATTGGCTTTGTGTCCCGTGATGGGTATTGTGTGTGGCTGTAAGGATAAGGTTGCAAGGGGACCCCTGGGAAATGAAAGTGAAGGGCACAGAGTATGAGGGAGGACACATGTGACAGGCAGAGGACACAGAGGACGGACCGGGAGAGAAGTGAAACATGCCTCATACTGTGATGCTGGTGGTATTTGCCAGCTAATTGAATGGAATTGCACATCTCGATTTTCATAACCCAAACTTCCACATTTGGTTTAAAGGCAGTTCAAAAACCAAAAGCTCATTCAATTTGATTATGTGAAGCCACATGAAACAGCAGATTCTCATATTTGATCATCACAATCAAAAAATGTTTTGCATTCTGACCTTGTGAAATTTAATAGATTCTCAAAATTATTATTTAACTATATGTCAGTTGATTTTAAGATATATTGTTTATCTCTGAAAAAATAATTTGCACACATTCTTGTGGATTTGCACAATTATGTAAAGATCTTATTGTATGAAAAAAGTTTGTTTTTTCTTTTTTTGAGTGCCATAATTGTAGGAATATTTTCAAGATATCAACTGGAACTGTGCATACAGTCAAGTTCTGATAATATTCAGAATTTTGCTAATGCTCTCATCTATACTCATCTTTATGAATGCTCCTGTATTTATTTGAAAAATGATGCTTATTTTGTTAAATAGATAAAAGTGTGTAGAGAGCAAGTAACAGCCATGACCACAGTTCTGTGAGGCTGTACTTAAGCACAGTGGTATTACATAGCAGTACTGCTTACCATGTTTATAATCTTAGTATTTGTAATTAGTAATTGCAATAAATAACACCAAAGAAAAGGTTCAGCTTGGGGTGAAGGGAGTATCATTATCTATGCAGTTGTTGGGTCTGAAAGTAAAGTAAGGAACAACTGAATCTGTTAACCTGTTAATGGCTCTAGATAAGAAGAGATCCCAAACGTTAATGCAATTCTTTTAAGGGGGCATGAATGGTACAAAATTTCATGCCTGTTCATCCAACAGCTGTTTGGAACCACACATGTGAGTGTCAAAGTGGTGCTATTGAGGTATAGACAGCGACCAGGAACATTACCAGGCTTTATCATCCGGGGACCATGTCTGTTCAAAATTTCATGGCAATTCATCCAATTATATGCTGGACTAAAGCTGTTGCCTCGAAGACTGACATTGCCATCCACTAAACCATGCTGCTAGCCAGACTAAATAAGGTACATAAGTAATCAAAAAATGTTTTTGATATTGTAACTGAAACTGAGAAGGAAAATCATAAACCTTTTTTACTGCAGACATATTGACGTGTCAGAGCAGGTGAAACAGATTTTATTAACATTGCCTCAGTGTTACTGCCTCAGCTCAGCAATAATCTGAGTGAGATATGATATGTGCATAACAAGCTCACAATGTCGTCATGTATAATGTTGTGAATTACACCTGTGCTTTCTCTGTTATGACTTGCCAGAATGTCTGCCATTCAAAAGGTCATTAAAAGTTCACTGAAATCTTGTCATTGAGTACAACGTTTAGAAAATCTTCAAGGGATATAGTTTAAAACAATCGCACAAAACGCCCCAATTTTCATCTTTCTAAAGCCAGAAAAAAATAACTGTCAGAAATGTGATGTGATGCCTCACAGAACTGCACCTGATCATGTGTGTGAGATAATGTGTCCCCTAAATGCTGTTGCAGTCTGTCTAGAAGAAGGTGAGTAATATATGTCAGTGTGACAGTGTGTACAGGGAGGACAGCAGTGCTCTATGTCCAGAGGCTTCCCCCGGGACCTCATTACATAGCGCTGGGCTCTGTCGGGTGCTGTAAGTGGACTGCTGGGAGCCTGAAGCCAGCACAGCTCCATGTGTGTTGATTTGGTGTGAGCATGTGAGCCGGTGTCTGCTTTGCATAGTAAGAGCCTGTTTACTGGCCCAGTGAGGCCTGGAGTCAAGCACAGCACTGTCCTCCAAATGGAAGATTAGAGAGCAGATCAAGCATGATTAGAATCATGAAACAAAGAGGGTGGGCTGCTGAGTCGTCAGTTTGCTAAGTGGGCTAACACATGGGCAGGAAGTATAACCTAATCCTTTTTGATTTCTGTTGCGGAAATTACATTGATTAATTCAAATTGTTATTCACCTTTGATCATAGCTAGAGAATGTGCAGATCAATGTAGGATTACCTGATCTTTCCATCCTGACAGGCCTGCAAGATTTTATAGAATGTTATTCACAAATAGTACTCTGAAAGTGGTCAGTCTATTACCATCACTCTGTTATTGGGCCCAAACACATCATTTTGATGCAAGTACATAGCGACCCTTTATATGTATCAGAACTTTTTTTTCACATAGCTAAAATTTGCAGCAGATTTTAATGTTGTGATAATTTTTTGAGAGGCTTTGCAGTCATCCTTCAGGGTCTGCAAAGTGCCAGAACTCAGCATGTCTGTTTCTTAATGTACTCACCCCCAGACAGAGCAAATGTTGAGTGAAAGAATCTTGCCAAGTTGGTTGGAATCCAAATTAATTCATCAGCTTGGGGGAGCTCCACTCTCCATTTTTACAAGTGTGACCCGCAGACCACCAACTATGAACTACAGACCTTCTTGACCTCATTATTTTTACAGCTCCAGATTTTTTTTTTTTTTTGGTAGAGACCAATACTTTGTGTTTTTTATGGTCTCAGATGGGATTGCAAACGATCTCACCTTGTAACATTTACTGCGGTTCAGAGTTGAGTTTTAATGATTATCGGGGATGTTTTTGCCCACAAAATGAGAGCAGACATAACATCTCATTTTGGTTTGGCTGAGCTATTATAATGCTGAGGCTATAAGAAAATAGCTTGGTTCTAAAATACTGAGCATTTTAGTCACAAATTGACTCATTCAAACACACAGGAGGGCAAGTGGTTGGGGGTAAATACTGTTTAATTGCATTATCTAATCAGTGTAATGCAGGCTTTCCTGAAAACAACTGAAAGAGTGTTGTGCTCATTTTGAAATGCCAACTAGTTTAACTTCAACTATAATTGGAATTATTTTTTAAATTTTACTTTTAGAAAAAACAGCATACAGAAAAGTGAAAGCATGAACCACAATATGTTTTTGCAATGATAGTTTTTGTGCTCATGTCTTAGTTTTTTGAAATGATGCTTGTCTTTGTAGTACAATAGGAAATATGTAGTAGTAGTTATAATGGTTTAGTTTCTCGGTTTCATCTATCCAGAGTTCTTCCTGCACGTCTTTCAGGGTTTGTCTTGAAATAGCAGCCATGGTTTGTACCTTTACAGCAGTACAGCTGCAGGGTCTTTCTACTAGCCGTGATCCCGAGAGTGAGAGAGCATTTTATTTGTATGGATTTTGTGAACTATTGTGTTTCTCCAGCAGAAAGACAAATACAGGATATCTGTATAAACTAGCACTGTAAACTTGACCAATAACACAACCTAAGAAGACATCTCTCAAGGGATGGGTTAGGAAAATAGTGATGGCACTGTTCTGTCACAGAGGCAATGTGTGATTTATAGCCAAATGCTAATTTACTATGTTGGGGAATGCAGATATTTAAGGGGATAAGGCAGATGTTTGTTGCAGATTGATCCTGTTGATATAAAGAGGGACAAGTTCTTCATTCTGCAGATTTGAATAGCGCCCTGCAGCTTAGTCATATTTTCTTTTGGCTTGTCTGCAAACATTCATCAATGCAGAATCCCCTTCTGCAGGGTTGTGCTTGTATTATTCCTCCTTACAAATTGTTTTAAGTAGACATTTTTGTTTAAAAAAACATTAGGTAAAAGCTTGACAAGAGTATTCAAACAAAACTGAGTGGGAGAGACTAATTTTTTTGTCAGCAGAGAATATAAAATTACCTCTGGTTTCTATAAAACAGCAGGCATTTGTAGGCTTTTGTTAAAATCTGGGTTAAATCTGGTTTTGGTTCATTGCATTCCTTAGTAGTTCAGGCTCTGGCCAGGTTCAAACAAAATCCATAACAGTCCGAGTCCGAATTTTTGAGCTCTATAAAAATTCTTTAGCCTGTGCATGAACAAACCTTGCACCACTTCAGTGTGAGAGCTTTGCCAATTTTAAATAGCTTAAAGGCTTGAAGAGGTGACTTTGAGAAACAAAAACAGATCAATAGAGAAATCCTACTTTGATATCCTGGGCTTTAGCCTGGAAATGCTCCCATCAGTCTCTATCTGACATGTAATACAGTTTTTTTATTTTTTTGTTCTGGATGGATCCTCACTTCTTTGTGGCTTTCTTGTGACCCTTCACATTTCCTGTGCTGTGTCACAAGGACGTCAGGGTGGTCTTCAACTTCAGCAGAAAGACTCCTTAAGATATGTTCCTGTTGGCAGTTTGTTGTTGTCTTAAGCGTTGACATTTGCATTTAAATTGACTTCACGCAGCCGTGATTTATTTTCTTGAGAGTGACAGAGTTTTGCCTCTAATTCTCTTGCATCTGCCCAAAGTATGATAACGGAGGAAGGATTATTATTGGGTAAAAACGTACTCTAACTTTGTTTCATGGTGTGCTACAGCCACACACCAGCCACAGACCACTTGTGTCACTCAAATTCTCTCAAAACTGCAGATTAAATTCTAGTCAGTCATGCGTGATGGCTTTTCTCATGAATTAATTGTAGTACAGAAGAAGTCCTTCTTCTACAGAAGTGAGAAAATTAAAGAAAAAAGTCAAAGAAAGTACTCCATAGTTTTTCTTTGGAATTTTAAACATCTTACATGGCGAGAAGGTAAAGACCACAGTTACATAGAGCTGTATCAGCATAAAGTATGGGGCTCTTTTCATCACTATGTTTCTGACTGGCATGTAATGTACACTGACAAGTGTTATCACACACTTTTACATGTGCTTCTAAACTGGAAAAGGCCTGGATATTACATGTCACTGTAGTGCCACTAAAACTAAAACACATCTGTTTCATGTATGCTCTCGCTTGAAAAAACATTTATTAATCCAAGGTGCTTTGAAGTCATGCTGAAGTCACCTTTGAGGTTTATCCACCCAATAAAAATAGAGGAACAAGAGACTGCCAGCTCTGCAGGGGTCATGATAATTTTGGGGGGCCGTGTTGCCCATGGGATGACAGTTTGACACAGGATGTTGGCAGAGATCAGCTCAGGAGGCACATATAATTGACACCATTAGCCTAGAGGTCTGTCAGTTTTCTGACAGCTGATGAGCTCACGTGTGCCCCCCCCCACTATAGATAACAAATTCATACCTTGTGTTTTTACACCATTTTTCACCCCAGTAATCCCTTTCTAACAACCACTTTCACCAGCTGAGGCACAGTTTGCACCCTGTGTCATGGGTTTGTGATTATCCTTTTCAGAGTGTGAAGTGGCTGAAGCACTGGCCAACATGCCCTCAAGAAAGCCCGTCCATAGGTCTGATACCCCCAGGGTGCGAATCATTGTCTTCTTGTTGAACTGGTGCTGCATAGGCCCCTTGGCTCTGCTGTGTGGTGTAACTCACCTGCTGATGAAACATTTGGATCGTATCCCTGAGCAGTGAGCAGACCCTAGTTCTTCATTTGAAGCCGAACCAAAGTTACAGATGGCTTTGCTTCCTCCCGTGGTTCACCAGTTGAAGAGGTGTGCAGAGTCTGAAGGTTACGGGCAGGTCTTCCTCTATTGGGCCGTGTCGAATGTCATTACTAAAACACGGAGGCCTCTTTAATACTTGAGCTTTTCTTTTTCTTTGCCACCTGCAGTTTGATGGGATTTTAGCTGGGGTTGAAAGTGTGCCAGAAGCAGTGCTATTAACCCTGTGCATTGTGCCTTTCTGTGAAGGGCAGTCCACTGGCAGACACTTCCCCTGTTGAGAACAGAATAGACTGCATTCCATCCAGTGAGCACGGACATACTTTGCTGGCTCTCAAAGAACCCTCATGCAGATTTGGTAACAGTGGACACTCTTTTCTTCCACATACAACCCTCATTTTCAACACAGTTAAGACTAAAGCTGCTCCTCCTTTGGGTTGGCTTCAGTTGTTTCAGTCATGAAGTAAACAACATCCTTTGTCTCAATCACTACACGACCACAGTGTAAAGGACTATTCAGACAGAGTGACAAACATTGTGTCTTCTTCAGTGTGTGTGGGAGTGTCTTTACTTAACAAAGAGAGACTGATGCTCACTTTTGAAGTTGACAGAAGCATGTTAGCATCACAGGGGAGAGACGAGGATTTTCTAGCAATCACAGCAGTGGCATTTTGATGTGCTCCATTGGGGAGATATAAAGTACTACAAAGATGCCGTTTGCACTTCATGTGTGATAGTATTTTTACCCACACTGTGCTTTTGATGATACTTTTTAGACAAATCTGTATCATCAGAAAACATGTTGCTGGTGTCGCTCAAAAATGTTTAACTCTCACAAATTGAATTTCCACCCATCTTTTCTCACTCTAAGGCTTTGTGTGGGATAAGTTTTTTACTTAGTTCACAGTATTAGTCAAATTTAAACACTAGCATGTGTTTGAGCTGTAATCTCAATTCTCTGCATGGTTTTCTAACACAGATGGTCGAACATCTGTGATTGAAAGAATTAGTCAGAAAAGTACTAAATAATCTACTAGATCTGACCTTCCTTCATCATTGTTGACTGCATGCTCACTACCCATGCAGAGGTGGAAAACACTAAATATATGGTGTGAGTAATGGCTAGTCACCTACAGCATAGAGACTGTCTGGGAAGTGATTCATATTGTACATAGCTGGAGGAGCATACTGTTGCTGGGGATGCACATTTTGCCAGTGGAATAATGTCCGCCTGTTCCTCCCTTTTCTGTGAATTGTGTGACTGGGGCCAATACTGATCAAGCCAACCATTAGCATAGGTGAGGGAATCCATTATGTTGCTAAGCCTTTAAAGAGTCCACACCAGTTCCAGCAGGGACCAGAGTGGGTTTTGTTTGCTCAATAAGTGGTTAAATGCTATAAAAATGGTTTCTCCCCCCACAAAGTGGCTGGTTTATAAGTCCACATGTCTCATGTTTCCTGCTGCTGCATTAAAGCAGGATGTGAGGCCATTAAACCGATGTAGCTTTACCTCTTTGTCACTGTCAGGAAACAACACCCCAGTTGGAAGGCTGGGGTTGGCCACTGGATTCTGCTGCTTGCTGACTTTGTAGGGTTGCACCATATGAATTATTCTCAGTCAGTGCTTATACCTGATAATTATCTGTTTCACATGGCCAAGGACAGTAACCAATAATTATACATTTTGTATTTTAGTATAATTAAAATATATAGTTCGTGCATGCCTATGAGGAAAAAGGCTAAGGTAAGGTTAGCAAACATAGATGATCTTATATTTATAGCTCAGACCAAAACAAAACTAACATTTCTGTTACAACAAAAACAAGTTGTTCTGACATGTTAGAGTTTGTATTTTTTTCTAGTACATCAAAACCAAAAATTAATTGGAAACAATGAAAATTAGGCATCCTGTAAATTTTAGATGCCTTTTACAAACTGCTTCTTTTAATAATAATTATATATAAAGCTGAGGACATCAATGGAAGTGTAAAATGTGGCAGGTCTACCATCTACAGAAGAGCATGTTGGGAACTCCTCTTCAAGACCAGAGCTCAAAGCTCTGGTACCCAGAATGCAGAGCACAGCAAGTCCACAGCCATCATCATTAGAGCTGCACTGCTGTGGACACTAATGGCTGTCCCCGTTCTGCTGCCTCGGCACATTCGGAAGACTCATCCGAGACTTGAGGGCGTGAACATGTGAATTAATTCAATAGAGATGAATTCACTGCTCCTGTTTCTGCTTTGGAGCATGATGCAGGTTGTAGAAACCTTTAGTAGTAAAGATCCAACATCATTGCATTAGTAGCGACATTCCCTTTCTACCACCCTCAGATCATCAATGGAGGCTAACTGGGGAGTTTGTTTTCATTTATCTCTAAAGGCTAAAAAGATGCCGTTGTTTACTCATTTTAATATTGAGGAGGAGGGGAAGGGGAAGACAAACAGTGGTGGTAGTGTTGCGCTGGGGGATGGGACTGGTAAAATTGATGTGCTATGAATGTGCTTTCCCTGGACACTTAATTGCTTTTTAAGATTGCAAATAAGCGCAAAAGCATCTTCAACAGAAAAAGAAAGCAGAATCAAGATTCGGTGTAGAAAATGTCTGCACCCATATTTCAGTGAAATGAAGATTTATCACCTCGGTTTCTAAAGTAACTGTTAAATGCAAAATCAATACAGGGTCATGACAAGGCACGTTCATCAAGATTTTTATTTAGTCATGATGAAAATTCTTATATGGTCATTTTTTTCCAGTTACATGTAAAGGCTGACATGGTCTCCCCCAATTTCTGTTGTTTCTGTGGTGACATTATAGATTTTCAGCCAAATGGACTCTGTAGAGAAGAGCCTGCAGTAACCCTGGATTTAGGCACAATCATCCCCTCCTCCAAATGTACACTTGACCAATCAATAAGCTTTCACAGTAATTTAACTCTATGTGCCCCTGAGAGCTGTGGTAAATTCACTGTATATTGTAAGTAGAATTAAATCAGTGTGGTCCCTGCCTCTGAACAGGCTGGTTAATTGATGTCAAGGGCAGGACTGTACGTTTCATTATGACCTCATGTAGTTATTTTATTCTGAGTAAGCCACTTAACCAAATAGGATTTGTGCTCTGTTTTTTTCCTGGGTTTGGCTGAATTTCTCTAGATTTTACCACAGATAGTGCATGATTTTAGCCTGAGAACCCAATGAATCTGGCAAGCCTATAGTTTATATGCTCTGGCAGATGGGTCTGGACCCAATCCTATTCAGACAGATTTCTGTCCATCCTGACCAGTTTCAGGGCCAGTTACAACCCAGTTATCTAACGTGGAATGGATATGATATGATGCCAGACAGAGGAGCTTTTACCTCTCCAGATTCTCAAAGTCTCATATCACATTATGCTGCTCTGATTGGTTGTCCTTGCGTCCATTTGTTGAATACACCAGCCTCACATGTTTGAGCCTATTAAACTCGGCAGTGCTGATCAAATATAAATGAAGAATCTGTTACTGTATTGTATTTTCTGCCTTAAATCTTTGTAGAAACATTTTTAATGCACTGTTTAGTTGAAATTTGAGAACATTTCTGACCAGACTACCATTTTTTCCGGCTTTACAAGAGCAGCCTCAACTTGCATGTGTCACCACATTCCATGTGTCATTGATGTGATTTGGTTGTAGGTCATTTCAGCCGTGGCCAGAGGCAGTTTGGTCAGCACCTGCTCAAAGCCCCCTTGGAAAATGAACAAAGGCGCACCAGACCAATTTGCAGTGGCTGTGTTTTGTCCTATTTGATTCTGATCAATTAGATATTCATGTTCATATCCGCTTGAAGCAGATACTGGGATCCCTGTGTCTTGATTGGAGACCTGCCAAACTTGACTTGTAGGGACTAATACTCATAAACCTTTTGTGGTGAAAAATATTGTAAGAACCATGTATCAGCTGATATTTGCTGGTTTTTTTTTGTTAATTAAAGACTATTGATAAAGACAGGGGTAGTTGGTCAGTTAGTATATTCTTCATATTCTCATCTGTTTTTTTCACACTCTGTATAATGCCAGCATTCATAATGCTAAACCAATCTGTCTCTATTAGGCCCCCAATGTCTGCCAATAGTAAATCTCTGATATATCAGGCTTGCTCTAATTTTTGGTTGAAATTATAATAACTTTGATAGCTGATCAATAAGTGCTATCTCAAAAGGCTTATGAAAAACACAGAACATTTATTGGCATGCCGGCAAAAGGCCATGGTCACTTTTCCTGGGTAGTTTAAATTAGCTTATAGTAAAAAAGAAAAAAAGGAAAAAAAAAATCATCTCAACAAACAAAACATCACCAAATATATTGACATGGCTTCACAGATGCTTGTTAAAAAAGTATAAAGTATCCAGTTCACTTGCATTTGGATCAATTTTGTTTTTCAATAACCTCATTTTGGATTCGCAGCTGAGCGCTCAGGCACTGCAGCCAACCAGCGATAGAGAATTAAACTGAGAGATATATGCATGTTGCTAAGATGCAGTGTACCAACCATTGTTCATTATCAGGCAGGGCTGGGGAATATGTATTATGGATGATGTAGTCATTCTAAATGTAACATATAAACTGTGAAAGGCTTTGAGATGAAAGGAAGGATGTCAGACAGTGTAGAGCCTCCCTCGAACTGACCACATATCCTGCTGTGACCACAGCATGAGATAGAATCAGAGATCAATGAAAGCGTTCGTTAATGGAGCCAACAGCAGAGAGGGATTCTGCTCCTATCACTAGCTTCCTAAAGAGCAACAAGGTGAAATCCCATAAGCACTTCTGTCTTTATGATATCTTACATCTGTTGGTACATGAAAAAGAGAATGTGTAATCAAAATGTAACTATGATATTGATACTTTTGTAGATCTGTTAAAGACTGTTCTCAATCACAGTGAGAAAAGGTCATAAACGAGGAAAAGTCAGCTCTTATTGACTTGTATTTGTTTCACAGTGACCCAGTAAGCCAAACAGGATCAACACAGTCAACAGTATTTGTGTCTGTATTCCATGTTTCAGACTTTGATGGACACTGGTAGCAAAAAAAAACGGTAGTTTTTTTTTAAATACTTTGAAAGATGTTTTAAATACAGGAAATTATTTTTACAATGCATTTTCAATTTTATAAGTGGCATTTTGTATCTCTACTAGCAAAAAATGTGTGCATAATTACAAAATAAGGAATTGTTTTCTAGGAAAAGCTTTTGTGAAGAGCTCTCTTCATGCTGTCCCAACTTCAATATGTCCAAAACAGAGCAATTCCTAAACCTCCCTTTAATAGAGTCTTTCAGGGAGGCACAGGAAGAAGAACAAATGCCTCCATTCAGAAGCGTCCAAAATGCTAATGCCTCCGGCTCTTAACACGTTTATAAGGGTTCCCATGTCACGACATCGCATAGTCTTCCCTAATGGTGGCTGTGGTTAGGGACTGCACTAAAAAACCAGACACATTACAGTACACGACAAATATGACAACAAGGCTGCTGGTTTCTAAGGCAACAAATCATCTGAATACCCTAATTTTCCTCTGAAAGATGCACACATGCATGTTATGTCACACTGAACATTGAGGTTTCTCTTCTGCACAATGACTGCAGTCACTGAACTTCTGTTTTGGTCCAAGCATGGACCATGACATTTAAGATATCTAATAAAAGTTACTGGTGTTTTGTGGCTCTGTGACTGTCCAAACATCAGTGCAGTCATAGACTTTGTGGACTTCTTGGGGGAGAAAGAAAGCAAAAACTAGACCAATGGCAGGTGCAGTCACTGGAGCTGTTGGTAATATTGAATTCCAGTAACTATGTGCTTACTTATGTAAATGATGGAAGCACAAGGTTCTGTATTGGAGAAACTTTCTTTAAGTAAATAAATGAAGGGCAGGCAGGCTTTAGTGATTGCTTGGAAAAGTAATTACTCCTTACCTATACTGAGATGCACAGTGGTCTGCTGGGACTCCAGGCCCTTTTGGATTGATATTATGTCAACTGTTCAAAAGGTATTTCTTTAGTGACACTCTGGTCAACTCATAGAACAGGTTCAATGTTTTATTGACCGCTCTGACTGATTAGACAGCAGAGTTAATCAACTTTTCTCTTAACTCTCTTTTCAATACGTCATTTCATGATCCAAAGCAAACAGGTGTTTTAAACAGACAAATAATTTGACTTGCTTTATTGAACTTTTCTGAGGATGAGCTGGAACCTTCCAAGACAACACTCCCGATAGTACTATTGATGTTACCTGTACATAATAACATCAGTGTAAATTGACAGTGCAATTCTGGGACAACAGAGTGACAAGCTGCCATCAATGCCACTTTTTATTTAACAAGAGTGAATTTCTGAGTGATTTCCCATGTCTTTCCCAGAGGAACGCTGCAGTTGGACATTTTACGCTGTTGTAAAACCTCAATTACAGATAAAGGCAAGTTAGTTTGTGTTAGTTTCCACCATCAGTTGCATTCATATAGTCAGCCGCTGCTTTGTTCCTAGTCCCACAGTTATCCTTATCCTCATGTTACCTTGTATTATTATGATTCAAATACCATTAAGACATCAAATGGAATTGTAATCACATTGGAACTCATTATCAGCAGATACCATCATTTGCAGTATTGGAATCAATACTAGGACAGAAAATTTTAAATCAATGCAGTTGTTTTTTAAAAAAACATTTTTTACTCCTAGTTTAAACATATTTCTCTATAAACAAAATTAAACATAAAATCATTATAGGTCGGTATTTGTTTGCATGACAGAATATAAGTCAAATATAAGTCCTGAATGCAACTCATTAGTGAACAAGTTTCCCACCCAGTCTAAATGCTGCTGTTCAAAGGATTCTTAAAAACATTTTGGTCAAATATTGAAGCATACTGCATGACCAAAAGGACTTCTATTGTCTAGCAAGAAAAATCACTTCCCATTGCTTAGTCTGGCTTTTGTTGTCATTGTTTAAATTTTTCTCTTCTTTATTTACACACAAAACAGTGTACACTACATCTTTACCATCACATCTTTGAAATTGCCTTTAACCTATTGCCATGTGCATCAAATGAAATAAATAATGAGACTGAGGTTACCTTTTAGTCAAAAAGAGCTCTTAGGTTTTGTGTCACAAGCCTTTGGATGGTCTATTGCTGAGCTCATAATACTGTGTATTCAATCATCAGTTAACCTAATTATCCAACCACAACACGAAGCTACCAGGAAGTCAGCTGCATGCGTGCCTGGCTAGGCTGTTGTCCAAACCACAAATCCATTTTACCAGTGTTTGAAGTAGCTTTCATGATTACAGCACGCTTTTCTTTATTTTATCCCATAGATAGATAGGATGCTGAATGCCAGTGCTAATGATTTTTATCTCCACTTTCTCCCCTCACCCTGTCCTGTTGTAAGATTGATTTTATGATTAGGCAAATTAGATTTGATCCCACTGAGTGCAGCCGTGAGACCGCAGCATGGCAGCTAAATGCTATTGCTGCTATCAGTACTTAGAACCCGCCAGTCTCCTTTTGCTCCAACCCCTTAATACCTCTTGAGATCTGAGCAAAATCCTTCTTTGCTCATATAAAATGAAGAACTCTTATCTCTTAACCTCTGACAGCTTAACCCTATATTCAGCATGTTGTATTAAAAACTAAATGCATATTTTGCTTGTATTTACAAGAGGCAGCATAGGTTCTTTGTATGTTCTGAATTGCATAAGCCCAACAGATCTAATATAATAAGTATTTTCTCCATCATGACAAATGCTTGAATAAAATGAATGTTTGCTAAATGGAAACGAGAACGGCTGCCAGTGTAACCACTCATAATTCATGTAATCAGGACACAAATTACATTGATTGGCCAACACAGGGGTGCAATAATCATCTCCTCCAGAGCTTGCTCTGACTGTTTGTTATTGAGTTATGACAGGCAGCATGGTTATATCTGGAAAAGCTTATATTTTGTGTAAACAGGACACTAATATTACTTTTTTGTTATTGGAGAAAAAAATCAATCTCAGATTTTTTGATGTCCCAGCCCAGGGCAAGGAAACGACCGGTCTCTGGGCTGTCTGATGGCCACAGTACTGTTTGATCTGGCCTACTTTTAACTCAGAAATACAAAAGAAAATCCAGGAAAGCATTTTCATAAAAAAAGCAAATAACGGTGATAGCAACAGAAGTAAACGCATACTGACAAGTACTCCCTTGAACAAACACAGGGCAGTTAAATATCCTTGATTAAGCATCATAGTTCTTGTCAAGAAGAGAATTTCTTGACAAAGCTCATGGCATGCCAGATAGTTGGGATTTGCAGTGATGATGACAAAAGCCAGTTGTAGCATCATTATAATATAAAACTTGAAGCATCTTCAACGTGATGAGCTGCAAGATCAGATATGCTTCAATAAAATTTATACATTTAAACATTTGGCAACAAGCAGCTTTCATAAAACAACAGAGAGCCAAGAAGCTGAACCCTTATTTAGAAAGAGTTTTGAGAAGGAGCACTTTTTTTCAGCTGCAGAGTTTATAGCATTGCTCAAAGTAAAATTAATTCAAAGAGTCGGTTTGTCTTGAAAAATTCATGGAGATGAAGGAAAAACCTGAGCTCATTTAAAGCAAGCGGCTGTGTGATTTGGCCTTCATGGTGGACACAGCCAAATACTCTCTACCTAAATACAAACACACTTGGACTTATTTAAAAGTCAAGAGCACAACTGTGACACCTTTTAATCCGTCATTCTTTTAAGTACAACACTGATTGTTGATCTAATCACAATATTTGCACAAACATGCTTTTGGTGTGTAATGTTTCCTACATTATAATTATCTTATTTCCCACTACTGAGAATACATATTCTTATTAGCAGGTGTGTTTAAAGTCAGTGTGGAAGTATTTTCATTCAGAAAGAGGAGAGTGCTCATGTGAATGAGAGAGAGAGGAGGAGAGAGAGAGAGTGCCAGTATGAACAGACGTGCAGAAGAGATACAAAAGCTTTCTAAGCCCAGTGTTACACTACAACTCTGGGTAATCGGTTGATTGTAATAAGAGCTACACTGAGGACTGATTATCGAACAGACTGGTGCCAAACAGAGTGAGTGCTGAATCACATGAGTGGGTCCAATGGGGGATGTTCATCAGTAGGTCAGTGTTATAAGCATCCTGCACATAAAGTTTGTCTGTATCCTCACTGCCCTGCCTTGTAATAAGATATAATAATCTTGTCATAGGTCACCTCTTTCACCCTCATGCGAGCAACTCTCAGTCCCTCTTCCTTTCCTTGGGGCAGCTCAGGTCTCACTGGGAAACACTTTGTGCAACATTAACCATGTAGATATACAACTTGATGGTCCCAGTCTGGATTCCTGTTAATTGCCTTTAAAGGATGATATAAAATTAAAAAAAAAATGCTCCAGACAGGATAAAGGTTTCATCCACTTGTCCCTGTTATTTCTTTTTGAATAATTTTTCATCAGAGCTCCTTTTGAAAAAATATCATTTTTTATTTTTCTAAAAACAGTCCTCTAGTTCCTGTGTCTGTATTATCGAAATAGTAATGGGTATCTACCTTTGCACAAACCAAAATGTTTTTAACTTGCTGTGGCCTTTGTGTATCTTCATTTATTGTCTCCTTATTATCTGTTACATAAAAAATAATCTAAGCTTTCCTTGCTGAAAAAGAACCTCTTTTACTGTGAAGTACAATTGACAAAGTCTCGTTTTTATCAAAAACACTGTAAGTTTCGGCTGTGCAATGATATCAGTTCTTGATGAAAATAGTTTAAGAAACAATCTTCACATTGGGACTAGATTTAAAAAAGAAATGTTGTTAAACTTCATAAAAAATTGTCAAAATACTTAATGTGAATATGTGGTAAAGACACAGCAGTTAGTTCTCCTCTAAGTGACTTTTAGTGCAACAAACAGCAGTCTTCCACCCACACAAAAAAGACACAAAGCCATATTCTGTCTTTAGGCTGAGCTTTTGATGTTAGCCTGACAAAGGCACCAACTTTAAAAGCTCCTTTCACTGGATTTTCTTAATGCCCCATGTGTCCTTTCAAGTTGTGAAAAGATAACTTTTTGGGTGTGCCTCGTGTTTCAGTTTGAAGGCAGGCATTTGTTTCATTTGTTCAAGCATCCTTTCAAGTGGCAGTGGCTCTTAGAAACATCGAGAGCTTCAAGCTCTTGATTTTGTGAGACAGACCACATCATAATGGTTTGATGTCTGGTAGATATTTCAGCATATCTACTAGTCTTTAGGTTACATTTCCCATTTTATGATTTTTCACAACGTTGTGTTATTGTACTTTACCTTTGGCGCACATAAATAGTATTATAAAAATGGAAAGTGGTTGTTTTTTTTATGATTGGCCATTTGATACCACCCCTAGTGAGAAAATGTACCTGTTTTGACCCAGGTCACCAGGTGTTGCTTTATGCTCATCCATAAATTTTCAGGTGAATTATGAAGCTGTCTGTGTCATTCATGAGGTTATAGGCAAAAGTCAGGTTTTTGCACTTCCTTGGCAGGCCCCACTAGATACAGTGAATAGTTACCAGCTACCTTGAGCCCCAAATTTCCCATGCTGGGCTGCATTTTCCTGGAATACATGGAGCATAAAAACATAACCACACCCTGAAGCACATTAGTCAAGTATAGCCAAAGGGAATATTTGCATTGTAATACATTCATGGTGTGCTTAATAGAATTGTGCCTGTGGGCTTCTACATCTGACATAGGCTAATTAGCTATCAGGAGAGGCTCTGAGAGCAATCAGGATGCTGACTTCCCATGGTCAAAAGTAAAAACAGCAAAGCAATGTGTGGTACTGTTGCATGGCCTGTCTCCTAAATGGACAAATTTTATGGTGAATATTATAGAATCACGGATTCCCCCTTTGTATTAAGGCACAGGGACATCTAGACAGCATTGTCAGCCCACACACATGCACACTAAAGCAGATCCACCAGTGTTCTTTTCATGTGCGCAGTGAATGGCCATGAGGATGAGACTTGAAAAGTTGTGCAATCAGCCTTTTGAGGAGCATGTCGCTGTTAAAACCCACACACAGTGCTCCCCCCTCAACAATCCCAGCCCTCCACGAACACACACACACACACACCACACACGCCCACATGCATGCACACACACACACACACACACTCACTCTTTAATTCTTCTCAAATATTGGTCTGCCTCCTCATCTCTTGCTGTGCGTCCATGTGAGACGGATCCCACCAACATTTTCCACTGCTGGATTAACTGTGTAGCGCGACGGGTTGCTCTGCCTCAGTGCTCCTGAAGGGCTGACCTCGAGATGTGTGTGTGAAGAGGTGGCCAGTGGGCCACTCCTTACAAGGCTATTAGATCCTTGCTGCTTATTGGGGGTGGACATGCAACTAAATTATGGGCCCTGCTTTCCCTTGTCACAGTGCTGTGGAAAAATAGGCTGTTTTCCAGGAAACAATTTAATCCTAGTTTTCGGCATAATAATGTTAAGGTGAACATGTTGCTTTTGCTTTTAGTGTTTGCTGGTGAACCCTTTAACTGTCAGGTGGGCCACTATTGATGGAGATGATCGTCCTCTCATTTAGCTTCCTGCCTGCAGGACCTTTCAGTCACATTACCGCTAAGCCGCCCTCTCTGGAGAAAGGGATTTGATTCAGGCTGGTGTGCATTTATAGGACCAGGTCTGTGCATGTGTGCTCTGTACGTGTGTGTGTGATGATTCCCTTCAACCATTTGAAAGGCTATGTTTACAGGGTGTTTCTAAAAGCAGAGCCAAGTCTGGTTACCATGCCTACACATTTTATTAAGCAACAATGCATTTATCTTAATGAATTCATTTTCAAGCTTATGTTTGCCTCTGTATTCCCTGTCAGCTGTGTACACACTCTAAAAAGCTGTGGAGAAAAAGCCTTTTCTATTGCTAAAAGTGACCTGAGGGAAATAGTTTATTGATTCTTGGGGGGAACATGATTAAATTGAGGTCTAAGTGGGCACTTCATCTGAACTTGTCTACAGAAGAGGAGATAAGAAAGTAAAGGGGCCATTTTACTTTTGTCTGGGTTGTGGTCTGCAATTTCCTCTTGGATGTGGTTAAATGCATTGCTGTCTTGCACATGTAGAACTAGATCAAGATTAAAACAATTCTAATGCACTTTTGACATCAGATGACATACCAAATTAGGAGGACATTCTCTTACTGATATATCTATTTTTTAATATTCTGCTAATATCAGTAGTTATAATAAGTCAGTTCCATTTTTCATGATGAGTGTGGCTTTGTAAGAGATAGATTGTTTGTGTAATTTCACTGTTTGTTAAAGGTTTGTTTGCTTGCTTACCAGGATGGATGGAACAGACGTTGTTGTGCACATTGTGTTCAGTAGGTGTGCTAATCAGGAGAAGAGATCCCCTGATCGCTGCCATGATCACTGAGCGCACCATCTGTGATTCTCTGATGGCCGGCAGTCTGGCTGAGAGAGCTGGATGTACAGTACAATCCCTGCAGTCAACTCTGCCATCACACTCTTCTGTGGGTGTGCTCTTTTTCTTGACTTGAAAGACCTGGAACCACTTAACACTTGCTTGCAGACTCCTCTTTAGCCACAATACTTTTACAACATTTTGTATCGTTCAGATGAACCACAGAACGTATGCAACCCCGCGCTGGTTTTGATGTGTTTGATTTATGTGTTTTTAGATATCTGTTGTTTGATCGGTAGGGTGCTGCACTGCTGTAAAACAGCTGTCAGCATGGCTCTGGAAATAATTTAGTGGACTATTAAAGTGCTGTGGATGATGCAGAGTTGCACGTAAATGTGGACAATTTCATTGCTGGAATTTTGTGTGTTTTTTATTTGCACTCAGGTCATAAACAGTACGAGTCACATCTCGGGCTCTTGCTGAGTTCAAACAGAGTTTGTGATGGAATTCCCAAACTGTGACCTGAAATAAATACATAAACTGATTCATGCAGCTGGCTGCAGTAAACAGCTGCACAAGGCATCAGCCCAGGACAACTCACCATCAGTGCTCAACTGATCGGTATGAAGAGAGAGACACCTGTTGCCCTGTCGGGGGGGGGGGGGGGGGGGGGGGGGGGGGGGGGGGGGGGTGGTGGGGGGGGGGGGGGGGGGG
>JAPZDV010000012.1:24788653-24829744 GCA_029814665.1 Acanthurus lineatus
AAAAAAAACAAAAAAAAAAACAACAAAAAACATCCAGAGAGACCTGCATTGGATTTCATATTGATTCAGAGCTCAGAGAGTTCAGCACATGGTATCAGCCAAAGGCAGGTTGCCCTGCTTCTGTCTGCGAGGGCCAGGCTCAGGCTTATTGACCGTTTCTGACAGACTGAGTAACAGACGACTTTTGGGTGAAATGGGCCATGGGCCCAAAGTTCAATTAAAATCTCACACTGTGTGTAGCAAGCTTCTTTGCCAAATGGTGGAAAAGTGTAAATCAGTCTTCGTGCCACCTCAGCAGCCTGGTTGTCCTTCAGGGACGTTTATTGGCTCTGGCTTAACTCCTTTTTTTAAAATTCTCTTTTACATATTTTTAAATTTGTCTAAGCTGAACAGGTTGGAGGAGATTCTTTTGGAACACAATGTTACAGATTGTGGATTAAGTGTTGCCACAAACTGACAGTAACCACCTGAATTTTTTATGTCTTAAATCTACTATGAACCTGGTGCTGTTTCTGCTGTTTGTGCTTTCCTCTCATTAGGACCAGTGAGGAAGAAGCAGGTCAAAAGATTACTATTTTAATTCCACTGTCACAATAGGGCTGTAGTCTTCAGATACAATTTAGTGAATGCTGCTGGGGAGATAAGAGATTTGTGATAAACTCAACATGTTGTAAACATTTGCTGTTAGAGCGCAGTGGATGGACTCATTTTAAATTGAATTTCTAAATGAGTTCTATCACCAAAATGTAGTCGCTGTGTTCGCCTCAAAGCCATAATAGAATTGGAAATGTGACAAATGAAACATCAGGTGCCGTGAAGCACAGCTACAGCAGAAAATAAGCAGTTTTTTTGAGTTGTGCAAGGTGTTTATGCTTTCTCCATGACTTCCTTCACGACAATTTAACAATTGGTTCAAAGTGTGAATAAATGTTTGCCTTCTCGCCTCTGTAAGTCATGTCCAAGTCAGTGAATCAGCTGGGCTGGAAGTGTGAATGAGCCGGAGTAGCGGAGAGAAAAGGAGAAGAGGCTTTCCCCGGGGCAGTGCCCAGGACAATGTCAGGTTTGTCTGGCCCGAGTGCATGAACACTAAGCTTTTCGGAACTGGCAGCCCGCCCCGGTACCTACCCATCTCTCCCGGCTTCCAGAGCTGTCCGGCCCCGGAGCACTAAGCATTTGTGCAAAGTTCATAAGGCTTCCCTCTGTTTGTGTGGCCATAATGGCAGCTCCATCCTGTTGTAGCTCAAAGAGTGCTTATAGGCTCTAAGGGCCTTGTGCTGGCGCTGCAGAGGCGTGTGAGTGTTCTCAGTTACTGACTTTGGCTGACTGCTTTCATTATGAATAGACCCCACCAGCTCAGAATTTTAGCCTCTAGTATCAGCACTCCCTTCTGCATGTTCTTGTCTACCTTTTAAACCCAATTTGCTAAATGAAACTGTGAAGCTAGATTAAATTAAAAAAATCTGTGTGGTTACTTTAGTTTGTTTATTACTCAACAAAAAGAAAGTCAAATCTGCAAGTTAAACCGTAAAGACTAATGCAGAAAAGGCAGGTAATGTACTTAAAATGTGATTAATTGTATGCCCTTGATTTTTTTTTTTTTTTGCCAGTAAAACAAATATATTTGAATTGTTCAGTTGATAAATGACAAAATATATCCCTTCAGTCCTTTACAGGACACAATCTCACCTCTGCTGTTCCCAATGTGTCAGCATTTGTGAGGCCTTGAGTGATAATAACCTTGTTATTTGTGGCTGCAAGTTCCTGTCGAAGCAGTCATGCCTTTGGTTGGTTTTTCACTGCAGTTACGACCCACATCAGCATAATTCAAGCATGACCCTCCTCCCCCCTTCCATTTTCTACCATTCTACCAGTTAAAGCCCAAGTTGCAGACTAGGGTCCACACCATACATCATCCAGACTGGGAGTGCTTCCTCCCTTCCCCCTCATGTGTCGTGGGAGACTGCAGGTTTCTTTTTGTTGGGTTGGTGGAAGGCTCTTATCGACAGTCTCAGCACTGCCTGTGCACAGAGCTTTCCCCTGACATGTCACCCAGCCTCCACTCTAGTCCATCTTTATAGTCGTTGAGTCTGGTCCCTGTTCACCGGTGTGGAACAGTCAGGTCCATTTGAATTCAGTCGCATGCCTAAAAAAAAAAGCAGATTCATTGATTTTTTTTTTCCATCCAATATCTTTTTGCAGTAGAGAGAGAGGCATGTGCTTCAAAGCTCTGACAGTGCTGGACTAATGCTGGGCGACAATCTTCAACAGTATTAGCAATTAAGGAGATTGTCAGTGGCTGACAGGGGAAGATTGCAGCAGGAGCAAAACTTAGCAGATTTCCACACAGCAGGTGATCTGCTCCCCCCAACTATACTGAGCATATTTATTCTTTAATTGATCATTGCAAATAAACATTTTTTATTGAGCTTGCAGGTGCAGAAAGCATGTTTTAGGACACTGAGGGGGGGGTGGCGAAATGGAACTTGCATTCCTGCACTCTCCTTTGTACACACCCGGTGAATAGCCTTTAGATCGGGCTTTGTGGGAATGATTGTCAGTGGCTTAATGAGCGTCTTTGCCAAGCTAGAGGCTTTGGCAACATATGTGACTACAGTGCCTCTGTTCCTCTCTGTCTAGAGCCTGTATGACACAACACAGAATGGGCTCAGCACTCTCCATTTTTTGCAAATCTGATTCCATCTAACTCACGGTCTCTTTTTCCTGTGGATGTTTTAACCTGGAAACGGAATAGTTGCACCTCACATGGGGACCAGCACTGAGAACAAGGTAGAATCTTGTAAGTATCCTATAGTATCTAGGGATGTATATAAAGCTGCGGCAGCAGACTTGAGTTGAGCATATTTTGGTCTTTGAATTTAAAGGAGAAACTCTAGGAGACATTCAGTAGATTTTCTCTCTTTAAAAGTAAAGATAAAAATCATTATATTGGGTATGAGTTGTGTAACCATAGTTAAGCTATGCTGTTTTTTTGTTTTTTTCTTTTGTTTTTGTAAATGTAACATACATTTAATCATATAAATTTTCAATAAGTTAGTCTTTTATTGTAGAAGAAGATGTTAAATGTTTGACTTGTTTCTGTCAGACCTCATAATCAGGGTTACTTCTAGAGAGTTTTAAATAACCAAATCTGATCCAGTTTAGCTCTCTGACTGAACAAAGACATTTGAAAACTTTGCAAATCCAAATACTTGACCCAGGAAAAAATAACTGTTTATAAAGAATGAAAATATTTACTCTGTGAGACGTTCCTGTCTCACTAGATACTGATGTCTGATACACATCTCAGTGTAGTGATACTTGTGGAGCTTTCAGTGTGTTTCATGGAAGATATGTGACAAGTTAAAAAGACCATCTGCAGTATTTGCTGCTGTGAATTTGGAATTGGACCAATTCAATAAGATTTAAGGCAAATAGTGTGCCGAGTATGTTGACATAATTGTTTCTTTTTTCAGTGGTATTATCATTGAACAAACACATTTTGAGTCAGCCAGATTGCAAAAGAGATCATAAAATATTAAAATATAATTATACAAGTTGGCTTGGATCCACTAAAGCTGATCTTTTGTTTCACACGATGATGAGAGAAAAACAGAACATGGTGCAGCAGTTCAGAATCATATCTGATCACTTTACAAATCCAGACTGTATCCATTTCCTTTGAAACACATTCTGCCTTTTGCCAAAGCAAATGTAATTTAAACTAGCACTGAACAGTCATGATAATAGTCTCCAGGGGCTGTAGATTTACAACTACTTAAATTTACATGTATTATAGAATGAATATTTATTGTTTGATTACATAAAAGCAAGAGATTTTTAGTATGAGTTCACTTTAGGTTAAAACTGTTAAGTTAAGCAAACTAAACTTATTTTTAATCTACTAGATAAAAAAGATTCTGATACTAATAAAACTGGAAGTTCAGCTACCTGTATATTTGAATAAGCTGATGATGTGTTCAGTGTCTGTGTCAGAGGGACCAAACTTATTTACTTTGGTTAGAAAAATTGTTGGTCTTGAAAGTATCTTGCTGTCTGTGGCTCACTGTCTAAAGAGAACTGTCTTAGAGGCAGGTCATAATGTAGCGCAGACAAAGTCAGGAAGTGTTATTAGTCTAATTTTAGAGATGAAAACACAGAGCAGAAGAACGATGCACCTCTGTCTTCATCGCAGAAAATGTATCCGTGTAAGTTTAAAACATTACAGCTTGACTGCATCACAAACTACATCCTCAAGTGGTTTCAACACAGACTGAACATTATAAGCTTTGTCACAGAACATTTTAGACTGCATAAGTCCTGGCAATGTGTTACAACCTGTCAACACTGATGCACCAGATAGTTTTGAGTCATTAGCACTTTTTTTTTAGATTTAATCACTCTGCAGTCACTGTCAATGGCACATATGTCACACTTTTAGGAACTCTTTAGTGAACTAAATAACTTTTATATTAATATTTTAACTCCTGCTGTAGGTACAAATTTTGCCTTTTCATATATAAAATGTTAAGTTGATTCCATCTGATGTGTCTGGACACAACCTCAGCCTGACCCTATTGAAAGATGGAGAGTAACAGGAACTGGGCCACACATCCGACAGCTGCGTCAAACAGCTTACCCGCAGTAACGCTGTCCAGATGCTCAGCTCAAGCACGGAAAAGGAAATTTAAAATGTTGAATTGCATTCGGCAGAGAACCTCTCATTTCACAAGCTGAAATTATGATTTTGACTGTATATTCTAAACACCTGACAGGATTAAACATGGATGAGGCAGCAAAAGTATTTCTGTAGAAATGCAGTCCGGCTGCTTCTCTGTGTGTGTGCTGCGGGGACATCAGAGAGTTTTGGTTGTTGACAGAAATAAATTGCCTTGGGGTCTTGATGGAGGTGAGGATTTGGGATATAAGAGCCATCGATCATGTCTTGCCGTGGCACAGTTTCGTCTGGGGAAATTGCCAGCATCAGTCAGACGAAGTGAATGAATGTGGAGAGGAGCACGCTATGTTAGTTCTCACAAAATAATATTCCAGTCCCTGCAGTCCAACTTGTGAATTCATCTCTCTGCTGGCTACTCAGCGAGCATCGCACACTAATGTGATTACTGTCCTGGGCAAGGGGGCACTCCTGTGGGACTTCAAAGAGAGCAGATCAGAGAGAAAATGGAAAAAAGCTGTAAGCCGCGATGCGCACAGGTGCACAGCATATTCTGAAACCCTTTTCTTTTGCTTTAAACATATTAACAGGTTCAAAGTGAGGACTGACAGCATCTGTTATGTCGTTTTAGCCCACAGAGCACATACATTCAGTTCATGATGTATTGTGATCAGTTTAAGTGGTTTTATTCAGCCTATAAATTATGCAACACACCATAATGAAAAGTCATAATCAGAGGCAGAAATGGAAATGCTACTGTACGTTTTATTCAATACAGTTGTCGTTCTTGTCTTGCATGAATATTCTGAGCAGAACTTTACGTCTTACAAAGACAAACAGCTTTCAGACACTCTAATTAGAGGTTTGAAAAAGCCTTCATGCTCTTTGTTATGAAAAATGGAAAGCTCTTAGAAAAAATGCTCACGCAGCTGACAAGATGAAAAGCAATTCAGTTATTTGTTCTGTCTTCTTTTCAAATGAAGTACATCATATATTCCCAGCTGGTGACATATCTCTCTGCTGTAGTGCTTAATGTAGTTCCATAAGGCTCTGCAGGGTCACTGCAGGTTATTCCTGGTGTATCACTCTCCCTCCCAGGCCAGCAGGGTTCATGCAGGGTCATGAGGGTCATCCTTCATTAGTTCATACAGAACACAGGGGTCACAAAACCTGCAGTTTATCAACCAAACCGCTCTATATCTTCCTCCAACCGAGCCGCATTCCTCCACACCTGAGAGCCTCTCCCCTGATTCCTCAACCCTCAGCTCTCTCCTCCATCCTCCCCCCCTTGTCACTCCTCTCCCAAGCTCCAGTCTACAGTCCCCTCACCCTACTAAGCTGCAGACCTCTGAAATATTAATGGTGTGATAATTGAACTGTCATGCCTTCTGAAGTGCGGTAAAATCGAGCCAAATCTTAATTAGACAAGCATATTATCTAATATTGCTTCCACTTCCTAATCTCATTTAGCGTCTTGTTTCTGTTTTTTCTCATGCTATTAATATTTTAATAATAGATGAATTGCACGGTTAAGCTTGAGGTAGAATACGGATTGTGCATTCATTGTCAAAGGTCAGAATACAATGTACTGCACAGTCTTGAACAGCAGGTAAGAAAAACACAACACATCTAACTTCAGAGAAAAAATTATCACTGCAAAAAAAAACTTACATTTTTTTTCTGAGATCTGTACAAAGTGTCAGATTTGCAAGCTAAATGAGCTATTGATTGAACAAAAAAGAACAAAAAGTAGACTGAAAAACTCCATTACACACATCAAAAGCAATGCCAGTCAATTGCTGCTTAGTGTTAATCAGCTCGCCCGTTGTTTTAATTGTTCTTGAATGATCAAATGGGGATCAGTGTAGAGGCTTTATCTGGACTGTGAGAGGGGAGTGTGGAGCTGCTGTCATCCCGTCTCAGGTCTTTAGCAAAGAGAATATTTTAATCCAGCCTGACAAGACGAGGATCTGCTTAATCCTGTTACAAGCTTGCACATTAAACTACAGTAGGCCCACACTTCTCTGCCTGTTGTCTTTGTGTGAGAAAGAAGCAGATGGTGCCAGCTCAAGAGCCTACTGTAGTGAACTGTGAATGGTTGCGCCTGGACCCCACCCCGTTACTAAACAACACATCCACAAGTGTGGAGAATGCTCCAGGAAACAGCTTGTTGTTGTGGTATTTTTTGTCCTTTTTTCCCCCCTTTATGCTAATGTTGGTTTTTTTCCCTTTATATTTGTTAAATATGTTTCTGGGTCAGAGTTACGGTGTGATGCCAGACCAGATGGCTGAACTATGAGAGTCAAGAAACAGACAGAGCACGCTAGCTGCACCGTACAAGCGTGCCAAAGTGAAAGCTGCATACTGTTCAGATGTAGTGTATACTACAGTTTAAGGAAAGCTGAGAGACTCTTGGACCAAACAAAACAATTACAGTGAAGTGGAGCTATGTGATAGAAACAATATAAAGACTGGTCACCCTAGAGGATTTTCTTGACAAGACCTGTCACTTCCCTTTCGCTCAGAAAGGAAGTTATTTGTTACCAACTATACGTCTTTTTTCACGTTGTGTTTTAGGGATTTTTTTGTAAGCTTTTGTTTTGGTATGAAAGGTCAGAAATTGAGAGATGTTTGCTTCCTCAGAGGAAATGTTTCTTGTCAGAGAAATCAGCACCTTTGAGAGTTAAAAAAAAAGCCTCAAGACATTAATGTTGTTGTGATGCTTTGCACACTCCATGGAGGAGGCAGTCTACAAAACTCCAATATTTAAGTGGTAATGTAGGTGATGTATATTGTGAACTTGGCCAAAAAATGGTGCCAACACGGGAAATGCCACAAATTGCATGTATTATTCAAAGCATTGTCATCGAGTAAAGCATGCAGAGCGCTTACACCCTCTGACACACTGTGAGACCCATCCTGGGAATAAGAGAAACACAGCCACAACAAACCAGAACTGAAGTGAGTGCTTTTACATCATTGACACATCACAGTGTTTTGACATGGTATCTGCTCCAATGACATAGTGCAGATATTGTTGAAAATCATGTACTTGAACAACTGTGCAGAAATGCAAGCTTTTTGAGATCTTAACATGAAACAACATGGGATTTAGGAAAAACTGAAAAGACGAGGGAACTCTTTTAACTCTACACAAAGAGCATTTCAGTTGATGATATATATACAGTATACTGACTGCTGTCTGAAGTTGGGAAAGTTTTGGCTAACTTCTCCTTGTGGCATTAACGATGATTGAAAAAATTAGGTTACAATGTCTTTGTATGAAATTAGTCTACATTTAAACTTGATTTGCTGTTGTTTACAAGGAGAAAATTTGTCAGACAGTGCTCTACATCTGCCACTCAGAGGGAGCTTTAAAGTAGGAAGGGAGATTTCGGTTGGCCCACATCGCTTCATTTCCCTCTCCGTACCCCCTCCACCACAGAGCTTCTGTCCCCTCTGAGTCTTGGCAAAGTTAGGTTAGAGTTCATATTGGCCTTCCCACAGTGAGCAGCTTTTAACCTCCTGCCAGCTTCATCAATCTCAGGCGGGTGTGATCGCTGCTGCGAGGGGCGGGGATTAAGAACAGCCTGCAGTCTGTAAATCAGGCGAGCCTGAGGGGGCCCCTCGTGTGTACCATATAGGTCCAATAGGTACCATACCCTACGACTTCAATGTAGACATCAACATTCACAGTGGTTAAGCCCTGTGAGTGGACCTCCCTCAACCAGATGGCCCGGCTGGTTCTCAATAAATGTTTAACGAGGGGAGAACAAATTAAATCAGAAGGCAAATGATCAAACTCAGTGTGAACAAAGTGTAATCCGTCTAAGGTGGTGTCGGGTTGGGAAAGGATTTTGGCCAGCACAATAGGACAATGAGAACACATTGTCTTGTGGGGATTGTAACCCCCTCACTCTCCTCTTAATCAGGCCAGTCTTGCCAACAAAGCACAAGCTAATTAACACAAAGCTCTTACCTTTTGATTTTAATCTGTGTTTAGCAACATAAATCACCATGTCTGGGAACAACTGAAAGCAAGAAAAGCCTAGGGCGTTTTCTGGATGACTTATAACTCTGAGAAGCCAGTCTTCATTTGAAAATAAAGTCAATAGGCCTCAATTGTGATCGAGATTATGTATTACATGCTTAGAGTTTTGAGCTGTGTGGTGATGCTATAGGTGGGTGGGGCTGGGGTCATGAGTTGCTTCAGAAAGGCCAGTATCGAGTCACAGACAGAGTTAATACCATTAACATGAGGCACGGTTGAAAAGTTCAAAGTGCACGGCCATCTGAAAACAGACCTGCATTGAGTAAGTGGAGTTGACTCTTTTGTGTTTTGGTCAATTATTCAATTACAGTGCGAGAACAGTAGTTTGACCTCAGTGACCTCATTGAATTTGTAAAGGCACAGAGAAGATTAGAAGAGCAAAAGATGTATTCAAACACCCCTGTGAACAGGCTCTTTTTTAAACCTTGTACAGCTGGTTGAGGGCACACTAGTTCCTCTACAGTCTGTGTATTGGTCACTACTTTTAGTTCTAACACACACGCCTCCTTTGACATTAATTGAAAGCCTTATCAACACTCACACATTAATTACATTGTACTGGACTTTATCAGTGCGATGCTCCTTGCATGTTAAATCAGTTCCTTTTCACATGTACACCAGCAAAACTCCCTGTAGACCAACAGCCTAATGATTTCACATTTCACTAAAGCTCTAATGTTTTGCTATTATTTTTCTTTTTGTTTCGGTGTACGTTAGCTGTTCAGCTAATTACTCCGCCATGACCTACGAAGCTGGGTCACAGCCAACACGAGGAAGACTAATGAACTGACACCCCAGAGGGTTTTCAGAGCACTGCTACAGACACTCAGATTCCCATACATCGCTCTTTTGAGTCCTCCTGCTCCTGCACTCTGGAGCGATCATGTGCTCATTATGGTCTAGACTTTGGTCTGTTAGCTGGAAAATGATCCAGTCCTCTGTACTGTGCCGCCTGTCAGTGTGTGTGCAGACAGCTTACTCTCTCTGACTGTTAACTATGTATGCTTTTTTATGCCTAAGGCCCCTCAGGCAGCAATATTTGCTGCAATAACAGATAAACGTGTAGCTGCATTGTTAATCTCTTTGAGTCTTTGTTATCAGTAACATGCAGGCGCTGATCAAAACAGATCAAATTGGTTGAATTGTATCTCAGCTTTGATGGTAATTTTGATTTTAATCTTGGCTTTAGCTTTAGACTGAATGCATTTTCTTTAAGTAATGCTAAACATCTGCCATGCATTATTAAATCCACAGGCTCCTTCATTTGTTTATATTTTTCCATGGTTGCATGAAAATACACATTTTGCTACACACTTCAAATGACATCAAGCTATAAAACAATTTAAGTCCCGTGGGGGTAGGGGGTGATAGGAAGCTTTAATGTGAATATTTCAAAATTCGAACTAGCGTGGAACTGAGTCCCTGTTGATGCAAATGAAAAATGTGCGGTGTGCCTGGTTATGCCTGGCTGAGCAGAGAGCAGTCGAGCTCCCAGTCACGGGGGATTTGTTGTGTTTGGGGTTTGCCTTTCCGTCTGCCAGCATGGCGCGTGGGTGGATTCATGGGGCCTTCTCCGTCTGTGCTGCTTTCACAGGTACCGCATCTTCAGCGCGCCAGAGAAATGAACTGAGGACACAGGAGAGGGAGCATTCATTTCTTCAGGACATCCGAGATTCACCGTGAAACCATGAGGTTGCAGAGAAGCCTGGGATTGGTCGCCACGCTGGGCGTGATCACCTGTATTTGTGCCTTTCATAAGACTGCAGCCTTGGACATCCCACTGGAGGGTGAGTGCTGATTTCTATTTGGTTTAGTAATAACTGTTGTAAAAAAGGTGTTTCACCTGAATAAAAACATATTTTCTTTATTCCTCCCACACCCCATCTGCAGTTTTTTAGTAACTACTTTCTAATATGGAAACAGTCCCCATCAAAGAAATTGTATAATTCTAACTAGCCAAGAGAATATGTTGTTCCTGGAAAGACACTTTTGCTTTGTAGTTTTAAAATGTAAATTCTCAACACTGTTGACACCACAAACAATATTTCATTCTATTTATCTTGAATTATGTCGCAGTGGAAACAAATCTTAGACATCTAAATGATTGTATATGCTCATTTGAGTGAAGTACCACTTAAGTTAGTGATAAAAGAGTAATTATTTCTGCTAAACTGCACTTAATGTTTTAAAAATAAAAATTTCAATATCCATAGGCTATATTTTGACTCATTTTTTGACTCACGCTTAACTGTACTTGAAGGCAGACACTGATTTAGCTAAAACATACTTACAGTCAAGAATATAAACAAGAAAATGTTATGTAGAAGGAGTCTCATCCACAGAGGAGTTGTCCTTGGTTAAACTGGAGTGCCTCTATCAGAAAAGCAGAGCACAATAAATGACACCATAGAGAGCTGCTACAGTCATAAAGCACTCTGTGAATAGAATATATTTACAGCTATTATCTTGTTTGAATCAGGATTCTTGTATCTTTTGTGTTGGATGTATCCCAGTTTCCTTGGAAACGCATATCAAACCTCTCCGTCTAAATTATTCAGAAATATGTCTTAAGGGCTTGATAAATAACAGTTCAAACAGGTTTTCCAGAAAGACAAAAGCATTTCTGTGCTCATTGATGTCAGAATATCTTTATAATTCACTGGTGTCTTGCATTACCTATGTGTGTGTTTAGAATGGTATATTTAGAGAACACTTGTGACTTGGAGGGATTATTCCCAAACTGCTGACTGTTTTTGTTTTGTTTATTTTCTCCTGGCTGCCATGGATTTTGTAGTTTTAGGTCATGTAAACAGTAAGTTCACCCTGCCACACTGTAGCTGGTATTAGTGACATCCTTGGCTCTCTTGCGTTAATCTCCTGAATCGCTGTTGAGCACAGCAGCAGCTTTGCTTAATGCCATATGTGTTGGATCTGAATTTCATGTGTCATCAGTCATGACTCTGTAATGATGCTTTTCTAGCTTCTAGGGCTCATGGCATGTCCTCTTTTGCTTTCCAATTGGTTGCACAGTTCTATTGATACTCATTGTGTTTTTTTCCATGCTTAGCAAATGTCACAGCTCTGTCATTCTGAATTCATACTGCAACCAAAGAGGAGGAGTTTTATGCCAAATTCTGAGAGATCTGAGAAAATGACTGATGTGGCAAAAAATGGACTCTACAGATGAAAGAAAATATATGTTGTAGTTATTCTGAGTGATGTTATTGTCAATACATTACCACTAATAATGCTTTGGGATAGAACTCTGTTATGAAGAAATAAACAATAGTTAACATAATTGGACAGTGATTCTCAACCTTGTGTAAAGACCCCCAAAGGGTCCCAAGATGAATCTAAATGGTCACAAGATAACCTCTATCAGAAAATATCTGTTAGTTTTTCTAATTTTTGTATATAAAAAAGATTTTTTTAATTAAGTATTGGTCAATATAATTATTTTTCATTTCTTTCTTTAAGTCCTTCATAGTGAAAATTTTGAATCAAATGAATCAAAGTCACAGCTTCACCTCCCCTTGTGTTTTTCCACCAAATTAGCTCTGATGCTTGAACTGGTTTCGTTCAATATTCTTGAAACTTTGATGCTACCAAGCTAACCAGCCCTCATTTTAACTAGTTTTGAGCAGAACCATTGTTCTTAGGGCGCATCATCAACAGAGTGTGGTGCACAGTGCACAACGGCCTTAAAGATCCGGCACGCCCACTTCAGTGACAACCTGTTATATTTTGGTCACAGTTGGGAATCAGCTGTTTGGGTTCAGGTTTATTTTTGTCAAAATGCTCTGAAGTTAATTAGGTGCAGGAACTTGAGCAAAACCAGTTCCATGTTGGTGGTAAAGGCCAAACTGAGGCCATGCAACCTGCGATTAGGGGAACACAAAAACACATTGTTTTGTTTGAGAGTGTTCAAGCAAAAGAGGTTGGGGATCACTGCCTAAGTATCATAGTGAATAAAAGATACTTGTGAATAGAGCTTTGTATGGAGGCCTGTGATGTGTTTCTCACATTGTCATGCTTGTTTATTCGCTGCCCAGTTGAGCAGCTGCCCACCATCACAGCTCAGTCGCCCAGCTCTCTCATCGCCTTTCCTTTTGATGAGAGCTTCCCGATGACGTGTGAAGCCAAAGGGAATCCCGAGCCAGAGTGAGTACTGAGCCTTGCATCACTTCAGATGGGAGAATGAAAAGCTTGTTAGCAGCCAGACAGACACCAAAGACAAACAACAACAACAACAACAGTTTGCCTTTAACATGTGGTGTTTGGGCGTCTTGCTTTGGAACTCTGAGAAATGAGCATGCTGCAGTCTGTGCTGAAGGGCTTGACATTTCAATACCGCCTTTCTCTATGTAGATTTAGATGGACGAAGAATGGCCGGGAATTCGACCCCTTTCAGGACCCCTGGCTGATGAAAGAGGAGAATTCTGGGACCTTTGTGATACCCAATAATGGGAACCTTACAGAGTACCAGGGAATCTATCGCTGTTACGCCTCAAACAAACTGGGGACCGCTATATCGAAGGAGATTCAGTTCTACGTGCCCCGTGAGTAACATACATCTGTGTGTGTGTGTGTGTGTGTGTGTGTGTGTGTGTGTGGTGCTCTGTTACAGTTCATTCAGAGTGATTCAGGGCCTGCAGTCCTGTGTAATGACTGCACCTCTCCATTGTGAGCTTTTCATTGTATTGGACGTGGCAGAAAGTCATTAAGGCTCCCAAGCGCCAAACCCGTCGCAGTATCTCATCTGTAGCGTTGTATTGAAGAAAGCACCAAATGTGATCCAGCCTCTCCATCATTTCCTCTGCTACACTTTTTATTTCGTTCCCAAGCACAGTAAATAATTCTAAAAGAAATTCCACTCCCAACTTCTGCAAAGACTTTACTAAATTTGGCTGTGCTTCAAGCACCAGCGACCACACACAGTAGTAGTAGTGATGCTTTTTTTGTTTCTGCACAACAAGAATTGAAAAACAGCCACAAAAACTTAAAATCTACTGAATGATACAGAGCTCTGAAATGCTCTGCCTTCCACTGAATTCATAAAAGATATTACTGCCATCTTTTGGACATGAAGAGAACTGCACAGTGTCTTCGCTCTTTTATTCATTCATTCTTACATGGCTTCATTCAGTCACTGTGGTTTTGTATTTTAATGTGTTTTTTCTAGACGTTCCAAAGTTTCCTAAAGAGACCCTTGATCCCGTGGTGGTGGAGGAAGGCCAGCCTTTTGTTTTGAAATGCAACCCACCTAAAGGAATACCTCCCCTACAGATCTACTGGATGACTATCAGTAAGTGATACATGTTATTAATTATTAGTCAATAGAGGTGTGTTTGAAATTCAGTTTATAAAGATTGATATAAATGAAGTGTTCAGCCCCTTAACCTCCCTGATTATACAGCTTCCTGTGTTAACAAGGGTTTGAAATACATCAAGATGAGTTCTGTGGAAATATATGAAAAATAATCATATTTCTCTTTTAAACATCACATACCTTCACTGATAGATGATCCAGAGCATAATGTTAAACAGTGTGTAGTCAGATGTTTATTTTTAAACCTTTAGGTGAATAAGAGCAGTGGTGGAGGAAACATTCAGCTCTATTTCTTTCATAAATAAACATTGAACTAAACAAATATTTGATTGAAAGTAAAAGCCTTGCATGTAAAATCTTGCATGAGTAAAAGCACAGTAGAATTATCAGCAAAATAAACCTCAAGTATAAACGTGAAAGAACCCTTTCTACAGAAAAAAATGACTAATTTATGATTTTATATGACTTTTTTTATTTATGATAATGCATCAAAGCCCCACTAGCACTTTACTGTTTAAGTAGGTTGAAATGGGTCTTTTTATAACCACTTTATACAATCATAGGTAATTCAGTCCAGTGATTTTCCAACCATATACCATGCTCCAAGCGGTCACATGAAAAATCTTTGGGGCCATAGATCAAAATGGGGTATAAAATTAGAATAAACAAAATATTAAGAGTAGTGTAGTATGGTATTCCTTTCTGAAACGTACAATTATGTCAAGTATACAAGTCTCTCATCATCTCATCCTTATCCTGTGCTTAGATCTTCAGCACATAGAGCAGGATGAGAGGGTATCTATGGGCTTGAACGGAGACCTTTACTTCTCTCACGCTGAGGAAAAGGACAGCAGAAGAGACTACTGCTGCTTTGCCGCCTTCCCAAGAATACGAACAATCGTTCAAAAGACTGCCATGTCTGTCATTGTCAAGACAAGTAGGTGTCAATCCATCTTCTTTTTCTTCTTCACTCGAATGCAGTTTTCCTCCAAACCAGCATGATGCAAAAAGCACAGATCTTTTTCAACATGTTCATTGACGTACACGTTCACAGTTATGCTTCAAAAGCCATCTGAGTGTCACATTGTCTCATTTATGTATATCTCTTTGGTTTTATGTTGTGCTTTTGATCTCAGTGATGTTTGCCATGATGTTTCCATGCTGTCCTCATGTTTATTTATTTATTTATTTTTTGTGCATGTATTTTGTTGTCTCATTCACCCACATTTCAGAAAAAAGCAACACAAGTACTGGAGCTGGTAAGTTTTTGAGTTTTTAGACTAAAACACCCCTGTTATTGTTCATCTCTAAGCATATGAGTGTGCAAGACGTGTGTAAATAGAAATGTATGAGCTGCAGAGGTGTACCCTTTGGCAAGCTGCATTACATGTCTGTTTTTTCTGATTAACTTTTTCAGCTAATGCAATCCGGGAGAGAAAACCCTCTTTTCTGATGCCCTCTAGTGTCAGATCAGAGAAACTGCTGGTCAAAGGAGAGGACTTGAAATTGGAGTGTATTGCTGAGGGATTGTAAGTAATACTGCCGTACCTTCAATGCTCGTTCTTTGTTATTTTTTTTTACCAGTAAACATACCAATGGTACTTAAATAAATAGATTTAAATCAATTTAAACTGATTTGCTTTAACATGCTAGATTTTGGTTTAGCTGTATTTTAAAAAATGCTATGACATTTGAATGTTATTTACTCCTAAGCATATGCAAATCTATATCCTTGTCCCATTTCATTAGTCCAACTCCAAAGGTTGAGTGGGTGAAGATGGGTCATCAGCTTCCAATTAAAGCAAAGCAGGAGAATCATGGGAAATTTCTGATTGTGCCAAGAGTTGAACAAGAAGACTCTGGGAAATACATGTGCAAGGCGAGGAACGCACTTGGCGAAGTTGCCTCTTACTTCACAGTGACTGTAGAAGGTAAGTGAAACATGCTGTGAAGTTACAGTGTTGCTTTCATGTCTACTTGATTTAATATTATTAACCCTCACGAACAGATTCTTTGCTTCTGTGTAAAACAGTATTTGATTGTCTCTTAAAGAAGCAGGATGATGTTTAATGTGGTGGATGAGGTATTCAGATAGGTTACTTAGGTAAAAGTACAAATGCACCAATGTAAAATTACTCTGTACTTTAGTCTGCACCTCGGATCAAGTTTTAAGTGCATATCGCATTTTCTGTAGCTGTAAAAGAGATCTGTAAATAAAAAGAGAGGACCACAAATTTAGGTACATCACTATAAATGTGGTGTTACAATAAATAACCTTTTGATAAAAAACAGTTCCACATCAGCAGTACCTGATTATGATGTAGCTGAAAATGAAATGCTGTCTTCTGGTCGAACTTAGAGTCATGGCACTGGTGTTACAATTTTATGCGATATCTTGTGTATAATTACTGTGTTACACCACTGTGTTGTATCAGGCAGAAATATGCCTATTAAAAGATGCTAATTTAAACTTGCGATATTGTTCATGTTACACTCAGAAGGAACACTACACAGTCATGCAAGTTGCACAATGCAAGTGAATTTAGTGAAGTAGTGTTGCGAGTGCCAGCAGTCACAAATACACATGTAACTCGGGTACTGCGAGATGATCAAGCAATGAAACTTGAAATATTAACAAAATACTGGCTTGCACCTGCTGCGGACATTACTGTGTAGCACTTTATTTATGCACATCAGGAACAGTCTTACAAGTTATTGATCCCACATTATACGTGCCAACAGTAATTGCAGTGCAGTAGTGAACAGCTGGAGTGTCTCCTGTCTATCATGGGTAGACCTGTAAATGCAGCATTTTTGGCAGCAGGACTCTTGTATTGAATAATATATATTGCATAACTGTTCCTGTAATCCTGTGTGTCCACTTTCCATAAAAGCTTCGTGCCTCTCTTGCAATGACACTCATCAGTTAGATAATGTTATTCTGATTATGTCTCTCCCAGAGCCTCCAGAGTGGGTGTCGGAGCCTGAGAGTCAGCTCAGTATGGTGGGCTCAGACGTGTCCATCAAGTGCTCTTCCAGTGGGATTCCTCGACCGATTATAAGATGGAGTGTGAACGGTGTTCCTCTGCAAGGTCGGTCCCGCAACAGCCTCACTTTAGACTTGTTTCACTGTGTAAAACTGTCTGTGGTGACAGCCAGACATGACTGATGTATTTTTAATGAACAATAAGATGAAGTTGTCTTGCTTTCTTTTTTAATACAGCATATTACATCAGATTCGTCTGTTGTAAGAAGTCCTGGATTTAAATTCTGGAAGGTGTATGTTATTGTGAAACCCCCCCGCTAAAATTCAGTAAAGTTTTACCTTAAAAGAAGATTTTAATGGAAAATTATGAGGGTACCAATGCATTTTTTAGAGAAGCTGTGTAAGGCCTTTTTTGGCCTAATAAATGTCCACAAGTGATGTCACATGAGTCAGTATCAGCTGGGGAGGAAGACTTCTAGTTCAGGGGCAAAAAAAAAAAGAGAAGTTAGAAAGAAGTGAGCCAAGCAGACGTGTGTATCGTGCTCATCTACTCTGCCACAGCAGCAGCTCAAGGCTACGTTAGTATTACGAGTGTAATACACCTGAATGTCTGACCAAATATCTATGCTTGAGTTGCATTTTGGGTAATGTATGTGTCAGGTTTTTAAAGAAAGAATTGTAAAGATAATAGCTCCTATTCTGCTGCTTGAGACCTTTTTTACAAGTGTTGACCATAAGTCTGACAGTGTTAAATTAGCCTAATGCAGTAATTTTACACATTTGATAGAAACAGCTTCAGAAGTAAAGATTAAGTCTTAAGACCTGTGCAATTGTAAAAGACTATGAGGGGAATAAAATACAGATTACGATGTAGATATTTAGCAGACACTTTAATTTATTGCAAAAATTAGTGAATGATCACAGAAACTTTAAATGGACACGATAAGTAATTAGACTGTTTGAGTTGTTGTAAAAACATCAACTATATCTTTAAATATAACAACTGACAAAAGTAATATATGTTTGTGTCTTTGGTCTATTACAGAGGCTCCTGCAGCCAACCGGAAAGTGTTAGATGATACCATAATTATACACAACGCCAAAGCATCTGACAGTGCAGTTTATCAGTGTGAGGCCTCAAACAGACATGGAACCATTCTGTCCAGTGCAAACATCATGATTATGAGTAAGTACAAGAGCTTCAAGTTCATGATTTTCATCAGCTCCTAGTCATGTTTTTATCAAGTACACAGAAACTCACTCACAGAGGCTGGTTCATATTCAGTGTTTTTACAGTGTTAGTGAGTGAGTGTCAGACTTTGCAGTGAGTCATTTTGAGGCTGCTGACTGATGTGTCAGGCTCCAAAGCTGGTGCTGATGTTGGCATATGCCCATAAAGCAATGAGGAGCCCAGGGAAAGGAGACTGTCTACGAGCTGTACTCCCTCTTTCAGGCTAGCAGCTCTCCCTACGGAACGACGAGCCCAGTTTCCCTGCCATTTATATGCTAACAAGTTCTCCCTGCATTCCATACTGATATCAGGGCCATAAGACAAACATGTGCTGCTTTACAAGTGCAGATAAAAAAAGAAAGAGAAGGACAGGAATGTTGCTTTCCGTGGCTCTGTGAAAACGTGGGGACTTTGTTCTCAGTGACACAGGAGTTAATAAAGCTGGACAGTGTGAATGCTAAGTCCCAGCTGCTGCCTTTGTAAACAATTAGAAGAGACAGACCATTTTAATGGGAAGCTTTGGCTACAACTGATAACATGCTTTTGCTCAGCCAGCTCATTATTCCATTGTTTTCTTTTATGATTTTATTTTTACATTGATACATTTCTGACAACCTGACGGCTGCATCAGTTCTGACACAGAGGAGCCGACAATTATAAAAAAAAAAAAGTGAAGGCAACTGTGCTGTCGCCTCATTTAACCTGGCATTATCTGCCTCTTTCCTGTCTGTTTTATTTGGATTTATAACTGCTAAACTGCAGACCTGATCTCGCTCACTGTTGTTTTTATTGCCTGAAAGTCCTGAAAGTACAGCCCACAAGTCATCCATGCTAGAGTACGCACATTAGTGCATCCTCTGCTTTTCTGTCGGGCTTAGATTGATGATTAGATTTTGCTGCATGGTTTTCGTAGATCTGCCCCCCATGATTTTGACCTCGGATGGGGAGGATTACTCTGCTGTGGAGAGTAAGGGGGTGATGATGCACTGCAAGGTCTTCAGCTCACCTCCTTCGACTATTTCTTGGTAAGTGTGTAGTTTGTTCCTGTCTGACACACACCAGCAGAGAGCAGTATATCTCAACTGGCCGATGCACGTAGTCCGTCTGTATAACCTGCTGTGCCTTTTAATGCACGTCAAAGTAACCCTGTCTTTCAACACCACTGTTCTATTCAGCAAGTTTTATTTTTTTCTTGCTACCACACTGATGTTCTTATCAGCTGCAGCTGCTGCTGTGTTCACATTTAATTTGACCCGAGATAACTCACAGACTTTAATGGCTGTTTGTTCTGAATGTTTTTCCAGGAGCAAAGACGACTCCTCTGAATCTGTGCAGGGGCCAAGGTTTACCAATCATGACAACGGGTCGCTGGAGATCAGCAGCGTAGAGAAAGGCGACACAGGGCAGTACACATGTTTAGCTAAAAACACAGAGGGATCATCTGCTATCGACGCCATGCTCTATGTGAAAGGTAAACAGTTTTTCCCTGTAAAAGTGTTTGCAGTGGCTCCCAGCCCTTGAAATGTAACTAATACAGTTTTGCCTATTCAAGATCCCACTAGAATAGTGTTGCCCCCGGAGGACCTGCAGATCTTAATAGGCACCACGGCCCAGCTCTCATGCCTCGCAGTGTACGACAAGTCCTTCAGCAACGACTTTGAGCTCCTGTGGGAAAAAGATGATGTAGAGATAGCCCTCAACTACACTGAGAACTCAAGGTAGATGGGATTTTTTGAAAGTGTTTTTTACAGAATTGAAAACTAAATCCCAGACTGAAAGACTGGAGAGTCATTTTGCTGTTCAGTTTTGTCAATCAATAGTGTTTCTGCATCTTCCTGTCAACAGATACTTTGTGGAGGATGGCATTCTTCAGATTATCAATGTAAGCCACAGGGACCAGGGTGTATACACATGTGTGGCAAGAACTCCAGTGGACCGAGACACGGCCTCAGTGCTGCTCATGGTGTTAGGTGAGTGAACACATGAGCAGAATTCCTGCTTCGAGGCCAAAGAATCAGAGACCTCTGGTGCTCCATTAATGTATGACACATTCATAAACGGATCAATCTGTCAGGAAACCAAAGCAGTGCGTGACTGTGGCTTTATTAGTGCAGTGCATCTCTGACAATTACCTTTTCAGTTACTTTTGACATTTCTTAGGTCTAATGCAGCGATGCAGCTCGTTCCACATCCTCAAGCACTCAGAGTGATTTGATTGAACATTTGTTTTCTCGTCCCTTTTTTGCTGCAGAGATTGATGTTTGTGTGATTTTTCAAAGCCGTGTTGTTGTGATGGGTTTTTTTTCCAGACGTCCCTGATGCACCCGAGCACTTGGTGCTGTCTGAACGCAAGAGCAAAAGTGTGAGACTGAAATGGATCCCTGGGGACGATCACAACAGCACAACCACAGGTAAAATGAGCATCTGCGTGTGCAGGTGTCAGCATATAGAGTGCTGCACCAAATCAGTGCCTCATGCAGTGAGGGGTATTAACATGACATACACATTTTTTGGGCATTATTCTGCATGTAAATAGATTTGTTTGATACCATCTTGTACAATATGAATCTATTATTGATTCATCCGAGCATGAATTATGATTAGTCTCCCAGAGGAATGTACAAGCCCAGAGCAGGGTTTGAGGAGTTTTCTGCACAGCTGGTGGTTAGATAAGCAATCCTTTGGCAAAAACCAAAGCAGCGAGGGGATCGCACTGATTGTCTTTCTGCCTGTCAACAGAGTTTATTATCGAGTATGAGGAAAGCCAGTGGGAGCCAGGAAACTGGAAGGAGGTTCTCCGAGTACCAGGGAACCACAACTCAGCTGTCCTCAAGCTCCACGGCCACGTCGACTATCGCTTCCGTGTGTCTGGTTTTAATGCTGTGGGGAGGGGTCCCCCCAGCGAGCCCACAGAGAGATATAAAACCCCACCAGCAGGTCTGAGGCCTCCTTCTATCTATTGTTTGCTAAATAAACGTCCTTCAGGCTACTTGAACTGCTAACTCTTCTGCTCTGTGAACTACAAAACACTCAGACCTGCCGCATAATTGATTCCACTTTTGTTGAAAGTCTGCTCTCTTGTGTGCTTATTCATCAGAGATATCTTCCACTAACAATGCCAACAAAATCCATATTCCTCTTCTCTGTAGCCCCTGACAAGAACCCTGAAAATATCAAAATCGAAGGTCATTTGCCACATGAAATGGATATCAACTGGGAGGTAAGAAATAAAGTACAGTCTTTTATTACCCTCTTACTGCAAATTCTGTCAGAAAGGCTACCTTTAAACAGTTAATTATTCACATCTCACTAGTTTTTGGATGTCAAAGAATCTTTTTTAAAAGAGCAAAGATGAAATCTTACCAATGTTTCATAGGAAACTAGCAATAGAAAATAGGAAACAAACCCCTTTTGATATTTCTCTCTGTGGTTCAGATCTTTAGAAATACCACTCTCTGGGAACATTCTGAATGAGTTTCCATTGAAAGCTGCTCCTTTTCTTTGATTAGAAAGGGAAAGCGGAGCTATGAAAAGATTCTTTTCTTCATGACATGTACAGTAATGTATCCGACTTTATTGTAGAAAGATGAATCTTTCCTTTACTTACTATCTGGTCACCCTGTCACAGTAGTGTAGGCCTCCAAATCCTGGTTTCATTAGCTCTCTCTCTGTCGATGACTTGCTTTTGAGGATAATGGTATCTCGTTCTATTTCACGCGGTCCGACTTCTGTAAAGAGATAAATCTTTTCTTCTATGAGGTTTCAGCAGCTCTGTATCAAAGAAGAGTCATGCTGCTGGACCAGGTCAATTGTTCCATTGTTTTATTAGATAGCAGGATAAAGCACTGTCTTGCATCCCGAGCACAGTTCACTGGGCTAGCTTGTCATTTTAATCCCATAGAGGCAGTGACACTGAGCTGTGAAATACAAGTGTCTTATGCAATTCTGGATGTCTCTGTGAAACTGTTTACTCCATTGTTCTTCCTTCTTTTTATTGCTTTCTCTTCCTCCATTATTCAGCCCTTGTTACCCATTGAGCATAATGGTCCCGGGTTGGAGTATAAGGTGAGTTATAGGAGACAGGACATAGAGGAGGACTGGATGGAGCACACTGTGAAAAGACACTCATTTGTCGTGAAGAACACTCCCACCTTCGTACCCTATGAGATCAAGATCCAAGCCAGGAATCATCAGGGCTGGGGTCCTGAGCCCAGGATAGTCACTGGCTACTCAGGAGAGGACTGTGAGTAGTGATCCAAGTTGTCAATCGTTTTTGGTTTAGCAGTGGAAGTTATGTGAAAGGGGTCACTTGTAATGACATACCTGCAAGGAAATATCACCCAACCCTGTAGGTCCCTGCAGCTCCTCAGGGAGCAGCGATTATCTCGTTTTGCTTTTTTAACTGCAACTCTGCTCTCATCAAACACACTCCCAGCCAAAGCAGGACGCTTTTTTTCCAGCAAAAACTTCTGAAAAACCCTCTTTCTGCCAAGGCAGACAAGGTTTGTGATTATTGGTGCCAGACCAATATATCAGTGGACCGTTTTATGGGCTGTTACCAGCCTATCCCATGCCTATCACAGATATATTAGTAATGTAGTGTGACCATTGATTTTTACTTAATTTGTGTGGTCACTTTATTTAAATGGTCATTATTTTACAAAACTAGTCTTCTAAATACCTTCAAATAGTCATATTGGTACAAAATTGGTGCACAATAAACATAAAAAGGGCCTTTTTTCAGTTCATTACAAAAAAATCACTATATAGGTTTCCAGTAATCTGTGATTTTTCCTGCTTTCAAACTGGTAAGGCTTAAAAATCCCATGTATTGTACTATTTCCAAAAACACCAAGAAGAAATGAAAAAAAAGAAAATGTCAATTATTTAACAAAATGTATCATTACATATAAATAGCTGTAATTATTATACATATTAAAATGAAGTTCAAGAACGAGGAAGATCTACACAATAGAATAAAGTCTCTGTTGTTTATTTTGTATATTTTGAGAAAAAGTGATACTAAAATATTCTCCATGAACTTTATGGTCTGCTACAAAAGTCAAGAGCTTTTTGGAATAATAAATAACTAGCTTAATTATTTAATAAATTAAAACAACACTTTCAAAAAGGATCCAAAACAGGTCTTTAAAGTCACCAGGCATAGCAAGACAGTTTTCTGGCCACAAATAAAATTAAAATGTTTTCTAAAAAGAAGAGAGCAAAGCAAAGTGTGGAGACCTTTGCATATATGCATCTGTTTTCCTGATGCTGTGTTTTTTGGTGAAAAGAGATAGCAGATAGTCCCAGTGGATAAAACTGATTATGCTTCTAGAGTTTACTGACTCAAACTTGTATGAAGTTCACAAACTTTCAACTCACCTCTTGCTGCCATTTGGATCTACCGAAGTGCAAAGCAGCCAGTGTAGCTTAAGGATACAGACGTGATTTTATAGAGAAAGATGTGGTTCAATTAAAAAACATTTTTTCGCCTCTCTGCTTTACTCTGATATTTTCTGCTGTAATTCCAGATGGAGTTTGTGAAATGATTTATTTATAAGTTTTGTGATTTTGTTGAAATACTTTAGACTTGAGGTTTGACTTTCAGTTTCAAGGTTGTGTATTGTAGCAGTTACAGGTATCTCAAGAGAAAAGTAGTCCTTGCAGAACTTCACTGCATTTCCTTTCTTTAGCTTTCTTCTGGACTTGCCCCCAGGAAGTCACCTCAGGTCATAACTGTGTCCCCTGTTGTGTCCTTACTCAGATGTGATGTTTTAAAGCAGAATTTTCCTCCCTTAGTGTTTTAGTAATTATATTATTTTGTGTGACTGTAGCTAGATTTAAGTGATATCAGATCTCAGTAGGTGTTCCTGTGAATATGAGAAGATTTAGCCAGTTGTTACTTATATTTTTTATATTCATTGATATCTTCATCTCAGGTGTAGATTTAGTATAAATCTGTTTGAGTTGTTTTCAGGGCAACTCAAACTTGTTTGTCATTGTCTTTCCTCACTGTTTCCATTTTTCCTTGACTCACTTTCAGCTTTCTGTAGATTCTTAAGTGTGTTTTGCCTTTGCAGTTCCCTCTGCTGCGCCTGATGATGTTGCTGTAGAGGTGATGAACAGCTCAGTGGTCAAGGTTAGCTGGACGCGTGTACACAAGGACAAGTTGCATGGACATCTGGGAGGCTACAGGGTAATACCTCAAAAAACAGACCTTTGCTTTTAGACACAGCTTAAAAGGAACGGCCCTGACCTTGCTTCTAAACGTTTGCTCCTCTCACCCTCCTCTATCTCATTTACTGCCCAGCTCAATGCACAGACCAAAAAAACCCCCAAAAAACAATAACTCCTCAGCATTCTCTCACACATATACATATGTACAAAGTTTTTATGCTGTGCATTGACTGCAGAGGATGACCCTGTGGGTCTCTCTCCCAATGTAGATAAGCTGGTGGCGTCTGCGCAGTCTAGTGGACTCAAAGAAAAGCCACGGAGACAAGCACATGCTAACTTTCCCTGGGGACCGCAGCCACGCCTCGGTACCGGGTCTAACACCTTTCTCTGAGTACAGCCTCATCGTCATGACCTTCAACGGGCGGGGCAACGGCCCGGGCAGCCATCCTGTCAACTTCAAAACCCCGGAGGGAGGTAGGATTGTGGAATAACAGCATGGAGTGTATTGATTCACAACAACTGAAGGGAAAATCTAATAATAGCCAAGGAAACTGGGTTGCAGAATTCGACTTCTTACTGTGTGCTTTACCTTCTTTGCCCCCACAGTCCCAGAGAAAAATCCTGTTTTCAGGGTCACGGATGTACAGAGGCACACTGTCTCTCTGGTCTGGGCCCCACCGCTGGAGCCTAATGGGATTCTCACTGGATACCTTCTCGAGTATCAGCTCAGTACGTATCCCTATAACTCACACTTTCACTTTACTAACTCAGATATAACGGTTACGCCCCTGTGGTACCACTAGGAAACATTGTTGTTTCCCCCTTTTCAGTTCATGCCCTCAAAAGAAAACAGAAATTGAGTGCATACAAGAAATACACAGGCTATATATTTCATTTCTGAAACAGTGACTGCATATCAGAGACCTGAGCAGCCTCACTGGGTGAAACGCACAGCCTCTACCTCTATATTATGTTACATTGTGCTGATACAGACAAGTATGTACAGTACAGGAGTGTGTTATTAAAGAAGAGGGGTAGGATCTTTGGCTTTGGCTTGCTGGGGTTTGTCTAACCCATGATCCTCAGCACGTAACAGAAAATCATTGTGCTGCTCTAATAGGGCCGGGGTCACAGTGAGGTCGAGGTGTGTGTATAGGAAACATGTCAGGGTGATGTCTGCTGGCCTGTGTGTCACAACCATGACTGGGTCAGTGCTGACCAAGGCCACTGTGTCACAGTCTGTTAAGGTTCAGTTTTACTGACCCTCTCCTGTCTGCAGGGGACATCTTCACCATAGCTCACTGAACACATCCCATGTCAAGTCTAGTCAGTTTTATCTATACAGCGCAAAATCACCACAACAACTGTCTCATGATACTTTTTATATAAAGCAAGTCAAAGCCATACGCTTTAAATTTGCAGAGACCTAACAGTGTCCTCATGAGCAAGCACATGGTGACATTGGTGAGGAAAAACTTCCTTTTAACGGACACAAACCTGGAACAGAACCTGGCTCAATGGTGGGTAACCATGTGAAGACACACTTTGCTGCCCTTAAACAAAAGTCATAACCGAGCTAATGACTAACTTCCAACAACGTCTTACTGCCGCATTTCCCGGCTAATTGAGTCTGATATGGCGGCTGCACAGGAGGGCCAAGTGTCATACAGTATTTCAGGAGAGGACGTTTTCATTGTGCCACAGCAGTAAAGCCGATGGACTCTTTGAAGTGTGACTTTTTTTGAAGTCCCCTTGAAGGAAGTCATGTGTGTAATGTTGAGGATGATGAAGCCAGCTGTCAGTGGATCGTCAGCAACACAAGTGAAATCTTAAGCTGCGGCACAGCTGTTTTAAGGCTACGACCATCCTCCCCAGTGGTCTTTAATAGCTTCACATCTTATAGGTTTCACAAGAAGGCCTGTTGTAACAACACACTGCACATGCAGGAATAACAGTGTTAAAAAGTGTTTAAAAGGTCAAACTAACCTACTTTGACGTTGTACAATTTTTGTGTGAAGCCCATTAATCAACATTCCTTGTTGTCACCATGGAGATCAGTAAGTTTATCAGTGCACCTGTTTGTAGAGGCAGGTATCAATCCAGGATCAATAATAGCTGTGGTCTGACCTGTGACAGAAAGTTTTTGTCAGTGCTGTGTTCTAAATAACTTCCTGAAAGTAAAAGCTGAATGTGTCCTAAGTTTCCATCTCCATTGTGTGGGTGGCACTGGTTACACTGCCCTGAAGTGCTGCTAACCCACTCTAAAGCCTGGGGCAGAGTATAGACTAAACAACTATTAGCCTGCCTCTCAGGAAGCCAGTCACACCACTTGACAAGGCAGCGATAAGTGTCACAGAGCTGGAGCTGAGAGCTCGCACTCAATCCATCCAGCCATTTGAAAATATGTTTCCTGTTTGTTCACAGCAGTTTACTCTTAAACGCTTTAAACGCATCCTACGTTATTGTTTTCTGTGTGTTGGAGCAGCTGCAGTACACATTTACACTACACTGATCTGAAATATCTACACAAGTGGGAGTTAAAGTTGACCTTGGCTTCAATTTGTCTGGCTTTTCTTCCCATTCCAGTTCATCTCATACCGACTCTGGGGTCATTCTAAGATTTCAGTGTTGCTGAGTCTTGGCCTGCCTAACACCGCACAAGGCCAAGCATATTTGGCCCAGCAGTGCTGAAGAATATCTTGAGATGCTGTTGTGTGAAGTCAGTGGAAGAACCATAGTCTGCAGCCTTTATCCAGTTTACTTCCTAACATCATGTGCATCAACTGTCAGGCCTCAGTGTTTCTGGATAAGTGAAAAGGGTCCATACACCGAGCAGAAACATGATGCTTGTGGCCTCTTCGTAGTAGAAGCCGGGGTTGCATAATTTACCAAAAATTGACCTTTTTATCCCCTAGACACAAAAAAACACAAAAGAAAAAAAGATTTGGTGTCTCATAACAGTGGTTGGTTTCCTGGAAAAAGGGAAAAAAAGCAGACCAATACACTCTTGTCATTATTTCCCTGCCCTCCTACTAGAGAGACATGGCACCTTTTTCACAGCAAAGGTCACCTGAACACCTGCTGGGTTTGTTTTTGTTACAAAGAACATAAATGCCACCTCCCTACCTTCTGCGCTGCTTTACGTTGTGAAAAATCTGATCCCATCACAAACGTAAAAAGAGACAATGGCATTAACATCTAGTTGTGGATTTGTGGGAAACGATCAGTTTGTTTGTGAAATGGAAAATAACATTTTGAAGAGGCTTTGAGCCAAAGAAGCAAACGACAAGTTATCTTTTTCTGAAGCCAAAAACTCAAAGCAGAAGCCAAAATGACAAGTGACATTTGCCATCTTTGGCATTGCTGAAATGTCTTGTGATTGTCAGCTGGAAGTATTTTGAAATGCCAGTCGTTGGAGATTTTTTTGGTCCAAAACGGAGTGCAAGCCGAAAGTTAAACATCTAAATGTGAACAGAAACAGGAACCACTGAGTCAATACTCGGCTTTTATTTTTTGAATGTCTACTTTTTTATATTTAAAATTTGCTTGGGAGTAGTTTCATCTCCAGCTCAAATTTCACTCTGCTCACAACATGAGTTCAAAGCTGGATGGACCCTAAGTGTATCTGTGCAATGTGCACATTGTATTATCTGTCATTAAAAAAAAAAAAAAAAACTACTGCAAACTCAAGGAATTTACAAAGTGTGTTTTAAAGGAAACTGTGGGGTCACCCAGGTGCACTATTTCTGTAACTTTAATTAGTGCTGACGTCTTGACCCATGAGGTCTCAGTAGTCATTACTACATTATTAGACAAGCAATTAATACTTATAAGTTGGATCATGCCCATCTTTGAATTTGACCTTCATTTTGATCTCAACTACACACCTTTAAAGTTTAGTGACTACATGTTGCCTGACTGTCATCAGGCTATCGTTTTCACAGAATCTGTCCTAAAACAGACGGACACATTTTCACATTTTTACCAAAAAACATAAATTAATCTAGTGCCACTAATGCATTTTATATTCAACACTGTGTTTAATGTTGTGCATTACTTGTACCAAATGAGGAAATATGTTAACAAACACACATGTAAGCATGAACATGTATTGACATGGATGTGGGTCTTAGGTTAAAAATTCAAAGATTGTTTTTCCTGTTTTACAAAACACTTCTCTCATGTCATGGCTTGAATTGCACCGTACACACAGACATGATGTTGTGGCTGGTGTGATCCTATTGCAAGATGGTCTCCATTCTAAATAGGATTAGATTGGATGGGAATGATTGAAATAGGAAGACAGTGATCCGCAACAAAACAAATGTGGGCCAGAGACCACGCTGATCTGTTTTCCCTCAGACTCAGCCTTAATTTGAGCTCAGCAACGATCTTATACTGCATTTTGCACCGATATGAAGCTGACAAAATCTGTCCCCAGAAGTATACACACCTAGCAAAGTACTTCAAACCGCTTCAGTTGTAGTTTTTGCTTTAATAAGTGTCTTTAGGACAATGTTTTGCCGTGACGACACACACACATAGACTGATCATTTGAAACAAGACCAACCACACTTTTGCAACCGAGAGTAGCTTGTTTTGTTTTTTTTAATCTATTGTACATATTTTCTTCACACATGCATGAATAATTCAATCTGGGCCAATGGTCTTCACCCTTTGTGACATTGAGCGAGAAGGATCCATTATTACAGAGAGCTAATGCAGTGATGTGTGGACTGTAAAATGATCCTTGCTTTCTCAGTTCTTCAATTGGAAATTTCAACATAAACTCAAGGACCCTCTTACATGCTAATCCGTAACCTAATTACTCTAGTGCTTTTGTTTGCTAGTAGCTTCTCAGTCTGATACCCAATATGTGCAAAATATTTACACTGCCATTTGTTGCTGTTATCTAGTCAACGACACTGAGGAAGTGGGACCACTGCAGACTGTAGACATCAGCAACCCCGAAACCACCAAGTGGATCCTGCGTGACTTGGAGCCTGTGAGCAAATACAAGTTCTACCTGCGCTCCTGCACCACCGTGGGCTGTGGGCCTGTCGTCAGCGATGAGTGCACCACCACCCTAGAAACAAGTGAGTGACATCAGGTCCAAAAAGCCATTGACTATGCAATGTTCGTGTGAGTTTGTGCTTCCCGGTGGAGACAGAGAGGACACAGATGAGCTTTGAGGTGCAGAATTGGCTGAGCAAAATTCAGGCTAACTGAAGGAGGTGAGGAGGGCGTTCCACTATTTCAGAATGGCATTGAACTGTTGGAATATGATATATGCCTGGGCAGCCAAGCTTTTCATATCTCCATGTAAGTAATTTTTGTGGATAAACAATTTCATATGGGTGTAGTGGAGGTTTTCATTTGTCACTGTCACAAGAGAGCAAGTGCTTATTGATTGGACAGAGAGCGTGAGCTATGAAACAATCAGCTAAGAAAGAAAATTGCTTTTAGCAGGAGGGAAACTGAAGGTTTGATGCTGAAATTGTGTAATCATGAAAGAGTTGATGGATAAGTAATCATAATGAGCCACCTTGTAACATGTAATCTTTTTGTTTTCAATTGCATATCATTTTTTGAGGACTGCATGCCATACTTCAGCTGGCGCAGACTCAAGTCAAGCTCCTGTAAGATTGCGGGCGGTGGTATGAATGATTGGATGGGAAATGAAACAGGGGACTGGACGTGGGTGTCAGTAAAATAGACTGCCATGACAGATACTGTCAGCATAAATAATTGGGTTGCACTTTTAATACAAAAGCACCCCAGAGAAATTTAGTATGTCTTTCAAGTTGTGTTTTGCAAAAACAAAAAGCTCAGCTTAATGTTGAAACACGCAGCAGGTGCTGAATGTGGGAGCCATTACTTAGTGTTTAGTGGTAGAATCCTTACAATCACAGAAAGAAACTTAATTGGCTCTTAGAGGTTGTTTATTTGCATGCTGAAAAGCCAGAAAAATGATTACAGGGAGCAGGACTCATATTTTATGTATTGAACTGCAATTTTGTGGAGCTGTTACATGTGTGTGTGTGTGGGGGGCACTCAAGATTTGAGCATGAAAGTTATTAAATGGCAGCTGCATTCTCCTTGTGTTTACTGTATCTGTCTGTGTTGTTTCTGTTAATTGTCCTCTGCCTGCTTTCTCTCATGCTACTAAAATGTGCACTGCTCTGAGCATTGCTTTTGATCATACAGTGTGTAGTTTAATGTGTGTGTGTGTGTGTATGTGTAAACATCTGCTTAGCAATGCATTGTTTGTTCCTTTCTTTTTTCTTTATTTCTTTTTTTTTCCTGCAGCTTCCACTTTGGCTTCCACTGTTGGCATCAGTATGTAGATCTGTATTCACACAAAAAACTGTGGCATGTCATACCTACACATACAATCTCAAACTGCCATAAATGACTGTAAATAACATACTTTTGTAATTATATACACATCTTAATTAGCTGTATGTCGGTATGACATGTTAAACAGTCATATTTCTGTTTTAGGTAGCAGATGCATGCTCTAGATTTAGAGACGTAGAAAGATTTGAATGCTACAGGCCTGAATAAATCATCAGGTTTTCAATTTTTCTTTGCCTGTGCAGAATTAAAAAGCTCCAAACAGTCGGTTCCTCCACAGATAATTGACCTTGTCTGCTGTTTGCCCTTGCCATCAGCAGAGAGCACTCTGATGCCTCCTTTCATTAGAAAAATGTCAACTTTTTAAATAAAGTTTGTGGCTTCTCCTCATATAGCAATGATAATGAGTTACCTAATTGTGTATTCATATTAATCTTGGCTCATTAGCGACTGTAAACGAATATTGACTTTAATTCTAGGAACAGCAGACTGGGTGCAACTTGTCTAACTCAAGCTGGGGAAGTAAATGATGCTCTGAGAGCTGAACCCAGGAGGAGCATCAAACACGCCACACACCCACCCTTCTGCCTGTTAACGATGTTCGAAAAAAAATGATTAAAGATCAAGGCACATTAAAAATCAAAACATCACACCTTGTGTTTACACAAAATGATTTCGGATTTTAGATTATGTTTAAGCAAAAAAAAGTAGTTGTCTTGATTAGTGACTAATTTTAGAGTTTAGCTGAAAATAGCATGTGCTAACAGTAGATTTTAGCGCCACAAGCTCTATTCCAATTGATAACCATGAGGTCTGTGTTTCTTTCCAGGCAAGTCAGCTTCCCCCTCACCTCCAAGCACTTCAAAGTCCCCAGTGACCAAACCCACTCGTTCCACCATAGGTAGAGCTGCAGCACATTCTGACACACTGAGCATCAAGCCAGAGGAAAACTGTAAAATAAACATGAAAAAATGTGAAACCATATGCAGGTTTAGTCAGAGTATGTTTGATGTTTACATGATTACCTCTGTACTCATTTGTTTGGTGATTGTATCATTGTTCCTGTATTATCAATTTACTATGAGCCAGAGTGCATTTATATTAGTTGGAATAATTAGCTTTTTCAGGTATTTTCCGATAGTTTGTTTTGTGCCCAGTGGAAATAAGGGTTGGACTGTAAAGTAACAGCTCAATTTCACTGTTTGATAAGTACATGCTAATGAAAAGGCTGGTTCTAATTTCTCTTCTGTACCGCAGGGGAAATCTAGGATACTAGATCTATATTCTGAGGCGACAGTGCAGAGTGCAGTCACTTGAAAGGGACAAATATGTCTAATTGTCAGTGATTGATTTGTTGGGTCCTGGTCCCACCTGTACATGTCTGCGTATTGACCCGACAGTCACCTGACATTTCCATGTAATCTTCAACTGGGTAAACAGCAGTGCCGCTCAGGGACGTTAGCGTGTCTGGGGCAGCACCTGAGCCGAGAGAACGTAGTGAAGAGGAACGTTCTCCCGGGTCATGCCGGGGAGGTGTGAGCTCATACTGGGAGGGTGATATTTACAGGACGACAGGACAGGAGATAAGTGGATAAGTGGAAGTTGCTGAAAGCTCCTATATCAGAATATTTTCTGCCCTCTCTTTATGAAAAAAAGCCTCCTGACTTTGAAGGGGCGTCTTGCAGGGCATCAGCTCCCTGCTGGGTGAGCAGCTGCTTTCTGCTGCATTTAATAGCAAGCTGAGGAGCGCAGTGACAAAGCCCAGCAGCCAGCCTTGGGATATTTTTAGTTCAGGGGCCTGTGTCAGTTGAAGTCATCGTGCAGTTCCAATCATTAGAATTAGCCTAGTTGCAGACTAATCCATCAACATTAGTCAGAGCGTGTCATTTGCAGTGGTTAGAGGGGCAGCGCAGATGCAGGTGTCCTTGTGTGCTGAATTATCACCTGAGCAAATAATACACCTGAGCTGGAGACACAGCAGAAGATTTGCATGTTTGCCATGGGGAAATGAAGTGGATTGTGCTTTGTTGGCTAGCTGAGGCAGCTGCTGTCAAAGCATACTTTCCCCATACTAATGATGCACATCCTTCACTACATTATTAGATTTTTCTCTTTCCCAGTCGGATATCAAATAGCTACATTACATGATATGTCCAAAGTAGATGAAGCTTAGCAAAGACAAAATATGCTTTTAATAGCAAATAAAAATATGATTATTAATGCATTGTGTTTCTAGACTGAGTATTAGATACATCAGAAAAAGAGAAGGTACTCATGGCTGTTGCCACCATTCTGTCACTATTTTCTGAAAATAATAAATCAATAATAAACTATATAATAATATATAAACAATAATAAATCCAGAATAAACAATTTAATTAATAGATAGTAAAATAATCATTTTACTACTAGCCCTTTTTACTACTACCAGCCCTACTAAGCATCTTAAAATGTGAGTGTTGCTAGGTCGGTTGTTCTTAAACTGTGGTACGGGTTCCACTTGAGGGACATGGAGCCACAAGCAAGTGGTTCTTCAATGATTAGGGGAAAATTATGGAGGTAAACTAAGTTGATTTAACATGATTAATATCAGGAAAATAAATGAGATGACTGATACAAACGTAATGACTGTTATTTCACTCAAAATCAACTTGAATTTGGAAAATTTAAGCTCTCTGACCAGTTACTATCATTGTTAATGACTGACAGTTCTGGGTTGATGGGTTTTTGATATGATAATTAGAGAAAATAATTATTATAAAGAAAAAAAATATCCCATGCAATTGCACATCTCCCTTTATGTTTTTGTGTAACTTCATTTAGTTTTGCAAGCTTAACCTCTGATGCTCGTCATTTTTATTGTTAAATGATTCACTCGATTTCTCCTTCTGTTAGACGACTCCTTACTGTGAGGAGACAGGACAGCACGCTCGACTCCTTTCTAAAAGATGAAGACTAACATTCCTAATTTATAGTGTCAACACTCTTAACCTCTCCATGATGGCTATGGTCTGCTTTGTCCTTTACTAACCTTTCTTTGCCATTTCTCTCTGGTCTCATCTTATTTCATTTTTCCCTCCATCCGACCCAGTTCAATGTTAGATCAGCTGTTAGTGACAGCTATCATGTGGATATCTGGAAGAGAGAACACAGAGTTTTTTGGCTAGTCATTTTTTTTCTTCACTTTGTCAGCTTGATTGTAAGTACACTCTTTAAGTCAAACATTTAATGACTTTAGATGTTCTGTGTATGAAGTCGCACTTCATGTCTTTTGAGTTATATCTTAGAGACAGTAGTTTAGTGTTCTTATGGGCACTGAGCCGTCCTGATCATCCATTCTCTGCACAGATGATGGTCTGTGGACGACATCTTAGGCCATAAATGCCTCAAAGACTTTCCACATCACTGACAGAAAAAGGTGCACAGTATACTCTGTGCTAGGTTGAGTCTCACTGCTGGGTTGATATTTCTAGTGTATCTGGAGGTGTTGTCTGCAGGGTCTGCAGGTGAGGAGGAAAACCAAAATAAGCTCAGATCGAAAGAAAAAAAAGGGGAAGAAAAGCAGACATTACTTGTTGACCCCTCATTGAACAGAGTGCTGATGCTCTCAGCGCGTCCTTGAGCTGTGACTTAAGCAGCAGTGTGTGATCCTTTGCAGTGTCACTTGGATTTAATTTAGCCGTGCGGACTCGCTGAGTGGAATTATATTTGTACAGCGTTCCTTACTTGATTAATTAGACAAGCAGGATTAGCTGTTTAATATTAATATTGGACCGTTATCCATCAGCACCGCGCCCTGCCACCTCCTGCCTTTGCATCAGATAGGCTTTGTCGATTGTAAACATTCAATCAAGTGTCCTGATGAAAAGGCCAAGGGGTGTCAAAGTCACAGGGGTTTTTGTTCTCCTCAGGTCTGGCCAGCATCCATGGAGGAATATCCACCCAGGGCTGGTTTATCGGCCTGATGTGTGCCATCGCTCTCCTCACACTCATTGTGTTGATCGCTTGCTTTGTCAACAGAAATAAAGGAGGGAAGTATTCTGGTAGGTGCTCACTTGCAAGCTCACACACACAGTGGCACACACATGCGTACCCACACACACATACACACACTCATCTCCCCTGCTTGAATACTAATTGCTCCTCTGAGCTTTATTATATTTCCATTTTGCTGTGTGTCGCTATAAAAAAACATATCAATCATCCCAGAAGCCATTACTGGAAAATGTAAGCTGATATGTTGTTTTTATTTCAGGCCACTAAATTATTTTAATGCAAATTTATCCGTGGAAAAGGCTCGTGTATTGATAGGAAAGTGAGCATTTGGACTCTATGTCCAGCATTTGAATTTTGCATTATTTAGACACGCAGCTTTTTCCAGCAACAATCTAAACAAAGGTGTAGCCCACAGCGAGACATAATGCAAATGCTGCACATGGGGTGACAGAGCAGGGAATGGAGACAGAAGCCCAGTGGTATCTCAATGTTATTCTTCCTATTGGGGACATGAGAGTCCTTATCAGCTTTATTATTCTCAGCTAATGGCCATCAGGTTGTCGTCTGGTCAGCAGAAAAAGGCCAAGACGCAGCTCTGTCCTTTGTTTGCTCATTAAGTTCTCATTATCACTCATAACGCCAACCATTTTTTCTTTCATTTGCCAGAGCCTATGTAATGATTGTTAAAACATCAAACAATGCATTTGCACTTGTATTTTATGGCACATTTTTTCATAAATGTATCTAAACTTGAAGTTAAAAAATAATTGATATAACTTAAAGCTTGAAGTCATAGTACAATTAGTTGTACAATTAATTATAAAGAAAAGTGATAGAAATGAATGCATTTGAACATACTTGAAAGCATTTGTTGGATACCTTGCAATCTTTTCTTAGGCTTGCACGGATCTTTCATTCATAGAATCTGTGCAGGGAGTCAGGGACTCAGACTCAAACTTATTCAAACAACATAACAGTCAGGGGACACAGCGATCTTCATTGACTGCCATCTCTTGTGGAAATCACTGATATCTTCTCTTCATTTTGCGAGCAGTAAAAGAAAAAGAGGACCTTCACCCAGACGTGGAGTCCCAGGGCATAAATGACGACACATTCTGTGAATACAGGTAAGCGTTGCCCTCGGAGCACTATTTCACCACCTCATTGCAATTCACGTGCAACAGTGTAAAAAATTCTCCTCAGCTAGCAGTCGTTTTCATCCTCTTCTCTCATTAACTCTTCCCTGCATTTCTCCTCTCTCTGAGAAGACAACCCAGCATACAGCAGGTTCACACGGACCCTCACACTTCCTCTGCTCAAGAAATTTGATGATGGATGAGTAACTGGGAAGTATGTGATAAACAGCAATAGCATCCCTGAGCTGTTTGCACTTCAGTGGTGTCTGAGTGGTAGCATCCCTTTATAGGACCTTGTGAGCCTAGATATACAGTGTTGTGTTGCTCTTCCTGATAGACACTGCATCATAAAGGGAGCCGCAGGGCCGTTCAGATGTTTCCATTTTCTGTCCGGATGAAGCTAAATGCAGGCTGCCCAGCACACAGCGGGAGGCTAAAACCAATCAGTATAATTGAAAGCAGCTCATCTCCAGGGCAGTAATATCTGAGCACGTTTCATTAATCCTTTAGTGGTCCAATTCATAACAGTCCACCACAGTGTACTCCTCCAATCAGTGGGATCTGCACAGCACAACAAATACTGCATGATGAAGTTAAAAGCAGCTCAGTGTGACAGAATTTATACTTCATCATTTTAAGTCCAGAATCTGTTTGCACCAACCATTAATAAATCTGTTACACAGTTTGTGTTTTAAGTTCTTTAAAGTACTAAGTACTGGCCACTTCTAAATTAATAATTTGCTATTTTGCACTATTAAAGCTTAAGACATGTCTTAGTTTGTCAAGATTTCAGTAATGTGTAAACCTGTTGCTAGAAAACAGCTTTAATCTAAAACAACTGACAACATAAACAGTAAGTCAGTGCTGCCATCTAACAAACAAACAGTCATGTACATAACCGCCTGTAAAAATACAACACACCATTTTCACTCTGGTTTTTGTACAGATTTAAAAAAAGCAAGACACTTTGGACACATTTTGTTAACTGGCTGGCTGGCTCCAAATGATTAAGGTGACGTCCTACTTCGACTCTTAGTGGTCACAAAATTCTTGTAACTTGGTTTCAGACGATAATCATGCAATGCAACTTGGATACCGACTTAGAAAAGTTATAGCTTGCACGTGCTACATGCACATTACTGAGAAGCACTTTGTTCATTCAAAACAGGAACAGCCTAAGAACTCTTTGATCACATCCAGTACATGTATACATAGAGAAATATGTATTTCTGTTTTAGAGGAACTGTGTCCCTTTGCATGAAGACAAGTGACATCACCTGTTTCACTGACAGTTTGTTTGCAAACAGAATACATGCTAAAACAACAAAGCATTTAATCTCTTACAAAGGCTCTTACATAAAGACTAACCCAGTGAACATAGTACAACTGACATCAGCAGCTCATAAAATAGTTTTAATGCTGAACTCTCTAACCTAACTCACATTTCTCAACATTGACACTGTAACATGACAGAAACTCTTTAGTGTGTCACCAACTCAATAACAGTAATCATTTAGAATGGGTTTGGCATTTCAAGAGCTATTGTTGTTTAATATTTGACCTTGACAACAACTGGTACAATGTTTTTCAGAACGTACTTTAGAACCTCATTTAAAAAGCACATGATCTTTAGTGGCGTGGCAGTTAAAATGCAGTACAGGACCACAGCATGTGCAGCCTTGATAATCAGCACCAGTTTAATGCCCCCCCTATATTTTATTTCTCTTCAGGTCGCCACATTATCATATACATTGATGCATATATAGCCTAATGTTTAATTTTTCCTCAGCATGTGTGTTTGTGTGATAATTTTCTAATGGCCAGCCTGAGGTAGATGGTAATGTTTGTCATAGAGGCTCATTGTAGAGGTAGTGATGACTCGACTCTGCACTTTTCCATCTCTACAATAAACCATAGAGTGAAGCCATGGGTGAAATGAGGTGATTCTAAATCCACGGAGCTTCTCTTTCAGCGACAACGATGAGAAGCCTCTGAATGGCAGCCAACACTCACTGAACAGAGAGATCAAAGCGGGGGACAGTGGGGACAGTCTGGTGGACTACGGCGATGAGGACGCTCAGTTCAACGAGGACGGCTCCTTCATCGGCGAGTACGCTGGGCGAAAGGAGAAGAGAGTGTCCGCTGAGATCAAAGCCACTGTTCAGACCCCGGCATGAGGAGCGGAACCACCATCCATCGTCCCCCGGATACCGTTTTCATTAAACCTGCTGGGAGGAACAAATGAAAGAGGAAACAGACATTATCCATACTGAGCACACGTTTTGTGTCAAATGTAATGCGTCATTGCCAACTGCACACTGCCACCCTCATTTTATAAAGCTCTGTTTTGTTAAGTTGCAACAGAATGACCATTACTAAATACTGTGTATATATAGTGTATATTGTATGTGTGAAGTGGTTTTTTTTATAATTATTATTACACATAAAAATTAGAGGGCTTGGACTTTTTTTTTCGTATCTCCATTACTTCAGCTGCAGTACTCTTTGTACAAATGTTTCATTGCACATCAATATAGGCAGCTTTGTGTCTGATGTTATCTTGTAGCAGACCACAGATAAGTGGGGATATCAATTTGATATTTTTCCAATTACAGCAAATATTACTGACCTTTTATATTTGAAATGGATTCATTAAGTATGATGTAAGATGTGTATAAAAATTGACTATTAACTTATTTTTTTCCAGTGGTTTTATACCTGACAGACATGAAGGACATTTACATAACGTTACATATCACAGACAGTGATTATTGAGTCATAATTTCCCTGTGATGTTGTTTAAAAAAAGTTAATATGTTTCTTTCAGCATTTGGGTTTGTTGAGCAGTATCAAATAAAAACCTCACTGTGTTTTTAATATGACAGCCCCATAACACATCAAGGCTATACAGGATCTGAGAGAGATTTTCAAAAATGTAATCAATTACACTTTAATATTTTTCTAATTATGATTAGAACTTGTGTAACTTGTGTTACATTTTTATCAGAATTTGTAATTAAGCTACAAGTATGCTTATATTTAAATCCAGTTGTAGGCAAAATATTTTCAAAGGTTGCAGTTGCCAACAACTGGTATTTTAAAGTGAATTTTGAGTTCATTTATAATAGGTTGCCACACAGTTTAAAGATAAAGTTTAACCTTTGGGAAATGAGTATATTTGCCTTCTCAGAGGAAAAGATTGAAACCATTCCCAGTAAGGTAAAAACATGCTTTGGTTAGCAAGCAGTTAGCATAGCCTAGCATAACATACTTGTAACAGGGAAACAGCTAGCTCTGTCAAAAGGTAAGAAAATTCATGTGCAGCCCTACGGAGCCCACTAACTAAAAAGAAACATTTCAATTGTTTAATCTGTATGAAAAAAAGGATAAAAAACATTCACAGTCAAAAAAATTATCTGCGTAATAATATTGGAAAAATGTTTCACATTTTTTTGCATAACAGGAGTAACAGGCTGAAGTACAAGGAGCTGTCAGTGCTTGTAAGCAGATTTTGTTACCTGTGGAAAAAGCCAACAGTTTTCCCTTCTCCAATGATTATACTAGGCTAAGCTCACTGATAAGTGGCTGTAATTTATATTGAGTGTACAGACATTTTTATAAGCCAATTCACAACCCTCCCAAAACATCAAACTATCCCTTTAAATAAGTACAGAGTGATTTAGTCAACCTTTCATAATGTTGGAGGACTTGTGCAGACATACAAAAAAGGGTAAAAATTCAAGTCCTCCCTTGTGTCGGCCAAGCTGTCAATTTCCTCCACAGCTATAGAACAGTATAGTACTCTAAATAAATTAAATGGTTTTTATTTGTAAAATTGGTGAAGTGCCCCTTTAAGAAGTGCATTAAACCTGTGATGGATTAAACTCCTTTGTAATCAGATTACTTTATTCTGATTGAATGACATTTCACATCTACCTACCAATACATGAGATACAGTATACTGTAGTCACTGTTACATCAGCCCTAATAAGCCTTATTCAACTACCTTTAATATACTGCCAATCAAAGCACACTTGTTCTGCATTAACATTAGCACCACGTTCAGTACTATTGCAATGTTTTGTAAAAAATTCAGTCATTGCATGTTAAGAATGTTAATTGGTGTTTTTTGATGTCATTAAATTGCTTTACTTTCGTACATCCTGGTAATGGTCTGACTGCCTGTTTGGTCACAACTGACTAGTCGAAACTAATGGGAGCAGTGTTTGTGTTGCCTGGTATAATACATGCCTGAATAAATGTCTGTCTTCACCTTCAGTCAGCAGTAAAGTATGAGTTTAGAGGGAACAGTTCCAGTTAAATGTCCTAATTGCCTTGGAAAAAATATGGAAGAAGTTTGACAAATTGCTACCATTCGTGGTTTGACTGTAAAAGATACCGCGTCAGGGTTAAGTCGCTGTCTGAGTTAAGTATTTTGTTTGATTACCTTGACTGCAGGAGAGAATCATGAAAAATCAAAGGAGTTGGCCCAGACAAGCACTGCATCATGGAGCAAGAGCTGTAATCATGTCTGATGGCTGATAGTAGGGAGTGGAAAGTGTCAGCATGAGGGTTCTCACCACACGGGTCACATCTGCCTCAGAAACTCTGTCATCACACAGTCAGGCTCGCCTCGACTGAAGCTGTTAAAGCCTCACCATTTACACACACGACCTTCAGGCGTCTGTTGACAGAACCTATAGTACACATAGGCTACAATACCAACAGCAGGATGTGTGTCCACACACGCAGTCTGTTGTGAGCAATGTTTCTTTACAAAGCTCAACTCTGCAACAATATTAAATGCTCTCTAGAGGGAGAATTAATTACATCACAGCTGGAGAAACACAGCTTGGATAAAGCCTCTTAAAGAAAATAATTATAGAAAAGACATAATGCCAACATTGTTGAAGCATATGTTGGATCTGAAACTCTTTTCTTTTTTTTTTACAGTAATACAACACCCACTGCTATAAGTATACTGAGAGAGTTGTTGGCCATACCACTGATGTCCACAGTGGCTGTAGAGTGCTTTTTTCTTTGCTTGACTTGTGCTTGTGCAAAAATCCGCATTTACTCTTTGCAAAAATGTATTCTCATGTTTAGCTGAGACTAGTATGAGGCTTCAGTAGTCTGAGTTAACCAAAATTAAGTAT
>JAPZDV010000012.1:24840005-24896237 GCA_029814665.1 Acanthurus lineatus
ACCCCTTCTGATCCACAGCCATCTTAACGCCTTCTCAGCAGCATCACTGATGTTGATGTTCTTGATGTCTTTCTTGCTGTGCAGCCCTCGTATTCCCAGCAGCTTGAGAGCCTTGCAGAGTGACTGGCCTGCGAACCCTCTGCATCTAACCTCGATCGGGCTGCACTGGGTCTTCCACCCGTTGCGTCGGCATTCGCCTGCCAGCTCCTCAGATTTGGCCCTCTGCCTTTCAAACCTCTTCCCGGGGAACAGTAAGCTCCAGCTCCACCTGCCTCGTTGATTCTGACATGAGGACCATGTCGGGCCTGAGTGTGGTCACTGCGATGATCTCAGGGAATTTCAACTGTTTCCCTAGGTCCACCTTCAGCTGCCAGTCCCTTGCTGTGGCCAGGAGTCTCCCTGCTTGAGTAGAGCGCTGTTGAGGCTCCTCCCCGGCTCTGAGAAAGTGGATGGTCTGCCTTGCTTCATGTTGTTGTTGCCTGTGCTGATGGTATCGGCCACTGCCTTTAGCACTTGGTCATGGCGCCATCGATGGCACCCTCTCCCAGGGCTTTCGGGCAGCAGCTCAGGATGTGCTCTAGTGAACCTCTCTTCTGGCATAGTGGACATGCAGGGGTTTCTGTCAGTCCCCAGCAGAAGAGGTTGGATGGGTTTGGGAGGACGTCGTAGACCAACTGGATCAGGAACTTTTTCCGTTGTGGCTTCACCTTCCAAAGCTCTGACCAAGAGATCTTCAAGTCAACCACCTGCTCCCATTGAGTCCACGCCTCCTGTTGTCTCATCCTGACCATCCTGCTAGAGCGGGTCTCCTCCACCCCTGCTCAGACTTCTTGCTGGATCAGCTGCTGCCTCTCATTCCCTTGGGTCTTGTTGTAATGAGACCTTGGGTTGCTGCCAAACCCAGCTCGCCCTGATGCAACAGATCCCACCAGTACACCGTGCCGCAGCCGTGCTTCAGCTTGGTCAACTGCCTGCTGTGCTTTCCACTTTCGACTCGTTCTTACTTCAATACCTGCTGAGGAGACTTTGATGTCACTGGACTCTCTATAAAGCAGCACTTCTCTTGCCTGGGTTACCATGAATTCCTTCGCCAGACTACTGAGGGGGAGTCACAGCTTGTTCTTGTCTCCATACAAAGCTATGCTGCTGAGGCGTCGTGGTAGGCCCAACCACCTGCGCAGGTAACTGCTAACCTTCCTCTCAAAGCCCTCGACAGTGGTCAGTAGAACATTGTAGACCAGGAGTGGCCAGAGGAGTTGCGGCAGAATGCCGTGCTGGTATATCCAAGCCTTGAACTTTCCTAGCAGCCCTGACTTGTCCATCGCTACTAGTCAGGTTCCCGACTCTCTGCTGGTTGTTTGGATTGCTGCTGTGTCCCTCAGAGTGGCATCAAAAAACTTCCCCAGGCTCTTCACTGGCTTCTCTGAGACCGATGGAATCCAGACACCTCCCAGAGAGAAACGGAACTTGTACGTCACCTTTCCCTTCATCACCAGGGAGCGGGACCTGGCAGGTTTGAAGTCCATCCTAGCCCAGTTGATAAGCCCCTCGAGACCTTGGAGAATCCATCTGCAGCCTGGTACTGATGTCGTCATAACTGTCAGATCATCCATGAATGCTCTGATGGGAGGCTGCCTCACATGTGATTTAGTGAGCGGGCTTCTGCACTCCACCTCTGCTGAGCATGTTCATGGCCAAGGCGAACAGGATCACTGAGATGGTGCACCCAGTGATTACACCCTTCTCCAGCCGATGTGTTGCTGATGTTACTGTCCCAGAGGTGACTCTCAAACTGAAACATTGACAGTGAAACTGTAATAGTCCAGTATGAGGTCCCTGATCTTGCATGGAACATGGTGTCGGTCCAGCGAGGCCTCCACCAGCTTGTGTGGGATGGATCCATAGGCATTGGACAAGTCGAGCCACAGAGCAGCCAGGTCACCACTGCCCTCCCGCACCTCTCTGATTAGCTGAGTGACAACTCCTGTGTGCTCAATGCAACCTGGTACCTTCAGGATCTCCCCCTTCTGCACTGAACATATTACCAGATATCTAATTATACAGTCAGCAGACAAAGAACAATTTTGGTATTAATATAGTTTAAGTCAAACACTGAACCTCAGTTTCGTTCTGTTTTTGGTCTCCACCACCTCTAAAACAACAACAACATGGGTGTCATAGTTACTATGTTATATAGTTACCACTTTAGTTACTCCTTGTGGTACAGTGGTAAAAGTTCAGTGATAATTTTCTGGGAATTTGTTACAAGCAAAACCTTAAAACATTTCACATTTTCTCACTTGTGATAAAAAGTGACACTTTATTTTCAGGTAAATACATACATATTTGATATTTATCATCTCTAACAGTCTGCTGTCCACAGCACTTCTTTAACTAAACTGAAAAAACTAAAACAGAAAGTGCAATCATTTTTAAAAAAAATGGTTCAAGAACTACCAGTTGTTATATTAAAATAAGCAAGTGGTTTATGAACATGGTGAAGCACTGAGCATCCAAAAAGAGACATATTTTCTTTTGGAAGATGACCTTAAATGGTGTTACTTCATTACTGCTGGCTGTACAACACAACGACTGTTGATAACATATTTATCATATTAACTTAAAAAAGTGACAATTTTCAAAATTGTATTCATAACTCTTTCTTGCTACCCTTAAGTGGCTTAAAAACTGTTTTTGTAGGATGAGGTATCAGAATGAGAGACATAAAACATGTGACATGTGGTGAAATACATATTAAATCAAATTCCCCTGTCACAGCACCCATTACATGTACCTGACAGATTGGAGGATGATTCCATAAAGTCAAAAGTTCAAATAATGTTTTAAACCCATCAAGTTCCTGCACAGTAAACACTTCCCATCACTGTGTAATGTGAGTTGATACACAGGAAAAAAAAGGGTGATCCAGGAATGGCCCGCGGCTTGTATTCAATAACAATGCAATTTCAGAGCTGCTTGTATTATTTATCGAAGTGCTGTTGAGGGCACTGAACAAATTTTCTTTATTGTCCAAATGGCTCCTTGCAAATCCTGGTTCACTGTAGTTTGGTTTGACAATTATTACCTTGGATACAATGTCCTCTGCAAAGGACAAATAGACCTCTCGTTGTAAGTGGAGAGTGATACATATGTTAATACCCTATCTGTTGTCATAAGCTTTTCAGGGCATTAGCAGTTTAATTTACAGGCCATCTGGGAAAGTTTAATGAAGATAGCAAATTGTGGGGTTTTGATGTATTTGTTAGCAAGTCTCCTAATAAAGTTTTATTGCAATGCAGCAAGGAATACTGGGAGTGCATAGTCTATTGATACTTCAACTGTGAAGATCTGGTTTTCAAAGCTGGCCAAGAAAATGAGGAAACAGCACTTTTTATTAGAATCTTAGACGATGCATCAAAAAAGGTTAAATACTGATGATCAAATAAATACAACTAATGGTACAAAACACTTTTTAGCTTTTACGACATAAAAACAATCCAACTGTGCAGCAAATTTTGTCCCCATGTAATAAATATAGGTCATAGAATGGCCCTGTTAATTTTAGTAATGCATGTTATCCTACAAAACCTGCTGTAGTGTAATTAATCAGATAAAGCCTATATATGACACTTGCTTAGTATGAGGAAAGGTGCCTCCCCTGGGTCCCAGTCTTAGCCTAGGGTAAGACTAATGGCTCTCTGGTTTGAGTGGTCTGAGCCTTGCTGTGGCCCTTCCCTCTGGCTCCCAGCTGCTGCAGTGCCAACCAGAAGGCCCATTTATGCTCAGATCCAATCAACAGGGGACCTTTGTTATCTGCTGCAAGTTTAAGCTGCACTTCCGGAGCAGAAAAGGTCTTTCAGAGATATGATTCACATTGTTAACAGCATTTGCCAATGGATAAGCTCAAGCTCCTACTATCTTAATTTGAAATGTGCACCTACATTAAAAAAAATATATATATATCAGGCTCAGTCACACATCTGGGCTCTGTTGCCTTTGATGTCAAGAAAAGTTGATAAACACTGAGAAAATGAAAGAACAGTAATAAATAAAATCTTATTTTTTCTGACAAAAACTACAAAATAGCTATAATAAACCTGCAGAGAACAAAAAAAGGGATTAAGCCCATAAATTTAACTCAGGAGAGACACTTTTGGTTGTAAAACTCATTCCTGTCCTTTTACTCTCTATGTTTCAGAGTGGAATGTCCTCAGGCGATGGCACCTGACATTAACATGCTGCTCTGGCTTTACTATAGTTCATCTCTGGCATACACATTAAAATCCAATTTCTCTCTTCCTCACCAAAAATTTGTCATGCACAGCATCTCCTCCTCCAATATTTTCTTCCATTCTACCAGGGCCAACAGCACACCCGTCAATATAAATGCATGGCGAGCATATAAGCATTGTTCGAACTTTCAGAACTTCATTTAAAATTCCAGACAAGATGCCGAGGTTTTATGAAGGTACCACATATGTCATGTTGATCTGTTGGGAAATTGGCATCAGACATGACAGTAGGACATTTTCATATCAGACATAGGCTTTGGTTTGAATACTGAGTTCCTTGTCAGGGTCATTGAGCTACACCTGTATGTTGGGACAAGCAGAGAATTTAAATATTATAGTAACCTAAGAATTTATACTGAGAGCTATTTTATAAATGCACTAATCAAAACTTTTATTATAAAAATCAACCCAATTACTGTTTTCAATGCAAATAGTGTCACTCCTTGTGTTAATGCAACACTATGTAGTTTTTCTACAACACTAAAAATGTACCAACATCATCACTTCTTACCTAGCTGGAAAAAGCTAGCTAGCTTAATAGTTTCAGTATGTCCGTCGTGACAGAGACACAGAAGAGACCCAGGAAGATGTTGTCAAAGGAAGAAAGAAAAAGGAGGGAGTTGCCAAGTGGGGAACTGGACAAGGGTCAACCTTGAACTTGCTTTACACATTGGCCAGAGCTTTGTGAATTATTGGGCTGCAAAAGTCAGACACTGAGCTGAGCTGGCCATGTTGCTGTTGGACTGATGAATAATATGCCCATTTCAAGCTTTGTGCCCTATTTCTTACACTTTATTGTTCCGTCTTACAACCTGATGTCAGCAGCCCTACTGTCCCTTGTGTGAGCCACATTTGCTAGCAATATCTGTTAGAGTTTATAGCAGCAGTTGCAAACTTTTGACTGTTGCATGGCAAAAATGTTCACTCTTGTGGTTGGTCATAAACCAAGTCAACCTATGTCAACAAAAGTTTAGCTGTTAACGCTTGCATGAGACAGTCAGCATACAGAATGCAGGTGCTGGAAGTCATCTTATCCAAGTTATGTCTTTAGCTTGCATACAAATAGTTAATTAAATTAATCTTTTGTCAAAAAGTTGTCTCTCTCGCTGAATCTCAAGTTAGCTTTATAAGTTTGGAACCTAACAAACCAATCTCAACTAATGTTTAAACTCTGTTTTGCTTATAAGTTTTTTTGAGCTCATAATGGACACTCTATTCAACCTTGTTTCTACCAGCAGCAGGCTGCTCTTGTCAAACCACTGACTTATGATGAGTTCTTAAAGCATTAACTTTGGGTAGCAAAGTATTGCTCAAGTATTACTCAAAGTACAATTAATGTAATTTTAGAATAGTCTGAAATTTTCGTTTTTCAAAAAATTTGGAGGTGTCCCTCAAACAATTAGAGAATGTTAGTCTGGCCTGTTTCATGTTTGCTGCACTGGGTTCTGCCACTGTAGTACTATAAACTGAATTTTCACAGGATTAATGGGATTATATGCTATCATACATGCCCATGTTTCTGTGTTTTATTGACAGCGTTACTTAGCCCCTCTACACAGGTGAAGTACAGATAAATACTGTTGGTTCAGTAAATAGTGTAGTGAACGACAGGCTAACATTCTGATGATTTAGTATTTTTAGGTGAGCTTTAAAAGGCTAATATTCAGTTAAAATGTAGATGATGCTGTTTTGCCCCTGCGGTTTCCTGTGAAGTTTGTTGAAATTGATGAAATATTGCAGTCAAGGTGTGTTTTATGTGGATAGAGCAGCTGTTGCTGTCATTATTTAAAAAATAGCCTTTCAAATGCTACATTACTTGTCTACAACCAGTCACATGGTAACTTAGGAAGCAATTTAGCCTTGTGTGCTCTGAATAATTTAGCATGCAGTTAAAACTTAATTTTGTTGTAATGGAAACTCAAGTCCTGGTATTTTTTCATGGTGGTCTTCACTACTGTTTGGAAAGAAGAAAATAATGGGAATAACAGGCAGCCAGCTTCAAAGGTGACATATTTCCTTGTAAATATGTGCTGTGGATCTCATTATGCTGATGTGAAAAGTGGTTCATTTGGGTTTGAGGAGTAACTTATAAGATTTCTTTCATAAGTCCCCAACCCTGCTTCTTCAACCTCTTATCCAGCCTACTTCATGCTGTGTGTGTCACAGTTAAAAGCCGGCAAATACACAAGTTATTCCAGGGAAGAGACTGAAATAAGTCTGACTTGAAACACTCTTTCAAGCAAGTCTCAAAAAAGAGCAGAGGTTATTTTAAAATTATATGAAGGTATTCTTGCATGAGGCACCATGTTCACTAAATTGTTGGATAGCGTCACATGACTCATACCTGTTCCCAAAGAGGTGCATGTTTATAAGATTTGATCAATGGAAAAACCAACATCACAAAAATTACCATAAAACACTGCTGTTCTGTTTGTTGGCACAAAGTTAAAGTACAACTCAGTGCAGAGTTTTCAAGCAGATTTAATGGTCATATAGTCAACTGTGCATCACTGGGAATTCCACAATACCTTTTCAATTCAATTCTATTGCGTTCAATAGAAAATAAACAGGTTAATTTTGTATCCTCTCTTATTTATCAAAGTTTATGAGAAGAGATGTGCTGTTGATATTAGACACCATTTCTAATTATGTATGAAAAATTTACTTCCCTTTACTTCAAACTCAAGCTGCCCGACATCTCACAAACTGATCTTAAAATCTGGGTCAATAAGTCTTGACTGGTCTTTTAACCCTCAGGACCAAAACAGAAACTGCCTGCTATCATTACTAAATGTTAAATAACTTATGAACCACTTGCACCTTGCATGCTTTAAAAAGTCCAGTCCAACTGAAGTTCCTCAGCCTTTCACTATTTCACACATCTCATTTGTGATTGTGTTATATCATAATAAACCACTGTTGCACACTTTAGGTTAGTTTTAGGGCTAAATAAATGAATTAAATAATGTATGACTTAATGCTGTCTGTGTAACAATAAACAAGGAGGACCCAAACGCAGAATCAAAAAGAGAGTGGCAAAATGTTTTTTTTTTTTTTTTTTTTTTTTTGGAAGGACAATGAATGTTGTTGGAGGGGAAAAAAAGCAGGAGACGCAGGCAGAGGGGAGTGGGTAGATGGCAGGGAAGCAAAATAGGGACGGAGGAGTTTGGTTGGCTGGAAGCACAGCAGAGGGCAGGTAAAAAGCTTCACAAGTAAAAATCTGGGCTGAATTCACTACTCAAAAGGCGGCCTAAAACGTGACTACACCACAGTGGTAAACACAAGGATCTGGCAAGGACTGGAGAGGAAAGCCGGTGTTTTATACTGCAGAGCTGATTACTGGGTGGATCTCAGGTGAGCAGCAGGGAGCAGGTGAGTTTAATGAATGCAATCAGGAACCCAGAAGAGTGAGGGAGTTGCCACACCCACATCCACCCACAGAGACAGACAGTGGGAGGGGGGAAACAGAGGACAAGGAAAACACACAGGCACAGTAGTGACACGGCCAGGGCGGTGACAGACTACTAAAATAGGTCAGGCAAAACAAAGTAAATACAGGACAGTCCATTTGCCTTTGGTCTGTAAGTGTTTAATAGAAACCATGGTTTCTCAGAGGATGTCCACAGCATACATTCTTTACACAGATTTTGTTATTTGATTGTCCCACTCTTTGATTAATCTGCATGCACTTTCTGTCAATACACAAATTTAGAGAGTCACATGGATTATAAGCAGTTCTGTACCCTCCCCTCCTACAAGTAGAACACACAAAACGTGTGAGGGGGCTCACAGTGCATCTGTGCTTTTGTCCACAATGAGTCAGACTTTGAATCACAGTAAACAGCCACATACGTCATAACATTTCAAAAGAAGGTATAGCATTCTGGTAATGCCACAGGAAAAAATATTTTTGAATGATGACCTTGTTGACATTGATCTTCTCTGCATGAGGGGAGATGAAAGAAGCCAACAGGTGAAGCTTATCTGATGTTGGAGCAGATTATCTGATTTCATTGTCTTACTGACCGGAATCCTGCTGCTACTGTTTTTCTTCTGCAGGGCTCACATATCTTAACCTGATCTCAGTCTATAAATCAATTTGAGACTTTGTGCTTCTTTTTGTGTGTTGAGAATGTTCAAGAAAATAGAAAAGGTTAATCCATAAAGCTCTAAACTTCCCTGATGACAGAGGAGATAAGACTTTTCAGCCTTACCAGAGCAATAATATATGACATATGCTTTCTCTGTCCAACAGTATTGGGGATATTAAACATGAGTTGTATTTGCGAATTTTAAAAACCATATGACAAAAATATCACAATGATGACTTTGTTGTGAAAAACAAATAGAACAATTTCCTCCAAGAAAGATGAAGTTCCACCATTACATTGGTAAGGTAATGATGTATGCCATGGGTCAGGCAGGGAGAGGCGGTAATGATGATAGTCGTTTAATATATTTACTGGGGTACACTGGATTACCATCTGCAATTTTATGGTTGATTTAGAATCACTTTATTCTCTCTTTTATTGCAAAGATTTCACAATCAAATGTGCATCAGCCATCCCTTTATCATCTAATGTATGCTGAGCCAGCAGAGGCCAGTTTATTGTCACTGAAATAGAGAGTTTTTCATTATGTCTACAGACGCTTTTTATCTAAGTCTCTTTTCAAAGGGAGGCCTCCGGTTTCTGCTGCTGCTGGCTTCTTGACCGGCGCTCATCATTACTGCACAGACTTTACAAGGCTGTGAGTCAGTTAATGATTTGAGGGATGGTGGAGCGCACAATTACCCCCTTCTATTATTTCTCACATCCTCTTTCTTAAGTGAATGTGCAAAAGAGAATGTGCATCGGCTTGTGTTATGAGCTTGATGTGAAGACTGCAACAGTCACTGACAGGCTGTGATTGGACGATCTCATCCGCACTCTATTAAGGATGACCTAATCAAGATTTAAGTCCCCATTCAGGTCCTTAAGAGGGGTCTAAATCCTCAGATGCTTCAAGAACCCTCCCTCCTGGTATTTAGAGTGATGTGTTTGTAAAGTATGGCACAAATTGAATATTATACTTCTGTTTTTATACTGTGAACCAGAAAATACGATTTGATGTGTTTTCATTACCTTCAAATTATCCCTTTCTATCTACAGGGTGATTGGTTCCTCTTCCATGAAGTTTATCACACCACACTGCCATGTTTCCACAGATTGGACAAACCAAACACTGACTCTAGGGAAGGCCTTTCATGTTTTTTTTTTTTTTTTAAGTTTTGTGAGTGCTACAGGTTCTCCCACAGGCTTGAAAAGAGAGGGTGAACAGATGAGAACTGTGGGATATTAAGTCAGGTGCCATCTGCAGCTTCAATGCGAGATATCATTAGTCTCACACACCCAAACCTTTAAAACATGCAACAAAGAGTTGAGGAAGCAACAAAGGTTGGAGGCATTTCTCTTATGGCCACATTGTGTGTTACTAGGAGGGTCAGAGGACACAGAACACACTAACTGACAAACACTCTGCGTTTCATCCACAGAAAAATAGAGCTGGTAATCAGAGTTAATCAGACTCTGTGTGTGTGTTGGGAAAGCAGGGAGTCTGGTGGTGCTTTGATATTCACTCGTGGGTCGTTTATGGCCCTTTGAGAGACACTGCGTGGGTACTTGTGTTGCAGCACAGCTCCTGCTGTGAGTGTGTGTCATCCAGAAAGTGTTAGTTCCTAGCTGTAGCTGTGCTGTTTGCAACTGTTAGCACATTCTTCAGCCCTAAATATTTTGCCAAGCTCAGAATGAAGAACAGTTATCAGCCCAAGTGTTGTTTTTACTGCCACATAAAAGAAATAACTCCTGTTTATGTATGACATTTGTCTCTTTGCGACATTTATCTGACTTGTTAATGCTAACACAACCACCAGCTATTTGTGAGATGACAATGAAAACAAACATAAGCAACAGTCAGCTAGTGTCCTGCACAACAGCTGCAGTCAGTCAACATATGCAGGGTTGCTAACTTTGGGCACCCAGCTAGAATGAGATTTAATCACACATACATACACACACAAGAATTTAATCAAGAGCCCATATTTGGACTCAGGTCACCATCAGGGTTTTAAAAGTATGATACTTGTACATGGTGGGAGCAAGAAGATAAGTACAAGATAAGAAATATATCCTTGCTGTGCCAGACTGTGAGTTCACCTAGAGAAATGCATACAGTTTTATAATATTAGACGTAACACCTCATAAAGGGCACATGGGTTTGCTTACATATGAGAGTCAAAGATGATTTGTTTAAAATATCATAGCTCTGTGATTTCACAAATTTTTGTAGAAAGTAAAACACAAAATAAACAAAGAAAAAAACAAAATAGCATATCTTACTACAGACATACAGCAAATTTAGTCCACGTACAACACACAGTCACGGGCTCAGGATTTAACCAAGCTTAACCCCTTTTAGTTCTGGGGCACCAGGAAAACATGATAAACTGGCAGAACTAAGGGCAACATAAACACTCAGAGTCTGGTGTTGAGGTTCAGATTATAGATTAAATATGCAGTGCTCCCATCACAAACATTTAAAAAAAAGGTTGGCCTCAGGAAAAAAACACTAAGGTTATCCCAATTTTTGTCAACGATTTGGCAGAGAACTGCTTTGGCACTGCAGGAACATGAGACTGAAAGGTGAAAGTGTGTCACTAGCCAAAAGTGTGAGAATAGGGGTTAGGATGTATGTGATGGATCAGTGAAGGCTTTCCTACTTCATCATGATAAGAGATCTGCTGGAAAAAAGCACACACAAGAGAACACACACACATGCCAATCAAGCTGAGAAGCATTCTAACACACACAGTGTGTGTGAAAAAATCACCTGTATCTATTTGCTACCTATAAGATTGTATGCCAACAAGAAACTGTGTGATTAAAAGCACCATGCAGAAAGAAAAAAAGTGTGGAGCTGGTGGAGAACATTGTCTCTACTGTCTCTTTATATATAATTAATAAAAATATATATCAGCAACAATATTACATATTGTGCATAAAATGTTATGCCACTAAACTGCCACTTGTTTTTACCTGATAAGCATCATGCCTGCTTCGTTAGTGAGAGAAACCTGTAGAAAACACTGTAAGTGGAACCTTAAGTTTGGAAAATTGGTCACACTTCAAGACTTTGCTTCACTTTGTTCTCATTGGAGATATTTGTTTTAAAAGAAAAGTCTTACATAGTTACCTCAAGCACCAAACATATTGATTATCATTATTATCCAATGGCTTCCATCTACAGTAACGTCCTGCCTGGTGTCTTATAAAGAAGTGACTGGCCTGCAGGCTGCGATGTTGTGGCACACTGCCAACTTCACACTTTGACCACCTGTCAAGTTATAAGCGGCGTGCACTCTGGTTGTCTTTGAAATTAAGAAAAAAATAAATTTGTGCAAACAGATGGGCGGCAGGAACTGTGTTTATCCAGATGGCGCTTCAATTGACAAAAGAGCAAATGCCTTAAGCAATGACAAATACTATGTTTGCTATGAGATAAAGCATTTTTACTGGAGGAAATGTGTTTTCAGTTATCCTGAGGTTTACACAGGAAACTAACACAATCATTTCAAACAAAAGGTCATAATGAGGATGCCAAATTATATTAAACGCTTGCTAATATCTAAAAGGTGATGTCAACCCAGTCGAAAAATCATGACGGCAACACAAAACTTAATATAACCACAATATCACACTCTCTGCAATGCAGTTAGTGCCTGCTGGGCAAACACATGGCATTCTCCCTTGGAATTTAGACACCTTACCCGTCTTCCTAGTTAGTGAAAATTGAATATCGGGTGTTACTTCACAAAATACAAGCATCAGAGTCTTCTTTGGACAGGATTACTGCTATAACCTTTATAGGATTTAAATTACTGTGGAAAAGACATTGCACATATAACTGTAGAGGTCACTACCAGCATGATTAGCTCATAGATTCATCTATAATGATGTGGATAATTAAACCTGAGTTTCTAACAGAGGAGTAATAATCAAAGGTACTCTCCAAGCACGTTTTTAATTAAGTATGACACTCAGATAAGCAGACAAAATCAGCAACTAAGATATATCAGATTTCAGAATGTATAGTGTATTTAGCATCTTCTATTTATTGTTTGTTTGCTTGTTAGCTTAAACTGGCAGTAGCTGATACATTGTTAGCTCAAGCAAACTCTCACTATTTGTATCTGCACAGGCAGGTCTGCTCTTTGCTGCAACTGGCTTTTGAAAACCTGTGAGTTGCCATATAGGTAAGAGAGTGCACAGATACCTCTCTTTCAATATATAATGTAAAAATGTAAAAAAAAGACCCTTAAAACAAACTTTGCTTTTACAAGTCAGTATATTTAACTTTAGGAGACATAAACATAAGAAAAATACTTCTTTTTTGGAGGATCTTTATTGGTCTGGTAAATTAAGAAAGCATCAGTAGGAACATTTGCATCAGAAGTAACTTAAAGTAACATTGTGTTAATATTAAACAATAGAATAGCTAAAGTTTCAAAATAATTCTGATGGTTCTCTGACATGTCATAGGTCACATGGTGTATCTGTGTCAGTCACTCTGTGTTCTGATGGCTAGTTTCTTTACTTACTGATCTGAGTGAGCAGGGAGGATCACAGAGCATGGAGCTTTACAACACTGTGCCACCTACTAACAACTATCAGTGAGTTTAGTGAACTTGGAAAATAATTTATGATAAAATTGCATCCTGGTTTTGCATCTGATGTTCTCCAGGTGCTCTTTTTCGATTCTTTGTGACTTCTAGAGTAACGTTTACTGCTACCAAATGTAGGTGCGAGTAAGCTCTGTCAGTCATGCAACCAGCTGTTTGGGAGAGACTCAGTTAAGTTAACTTCAGCACAGTTTCAGCAGAAATTATCTAGTGGCCAGGTGTTAGTATTGCATAGTCTATGGTTTATAAAAAAAACGTCAATTATAAGTAGTAACAACATCAGGGTTGATACCACTAAAAGTTTTAGAACTACAACTTTAAAATACAGTACTGGTCATTAAATAAGGGTCTTGCTGATGTAGATCCAGGCTGTCTTTCAATTCTGTCATAGGAAGTCTGTTAATTCCAAGGCTAATAAATATATTCAGATTGCCCTAATGTGTCCATGGCCAAAATTTTAATGTGGAGATCTCTGTGAGAAGCATCCTGATAAAATTTTAGCTACAATAAAAAACCCCAAAATGATGCTGTCCCATCCTTGCGGGAACATATGATTAAAAGTCTGATCCGGAGGCTAAACAGCAGGAGCACTGTTCGAAAACTGTCAGTGAGGCTTGCAGGAAGTCTGCCCATTAACTGCTACCAGCCATGAATGTCCCCAAATAAAAAGATGAGGCTCAGGATGAGGTGGAGCAGACTGCCAAGGTCTGTCCCGGATGTACATTTGTGGAAGATCTGGAGCAGTGTTCCCCACATCATTTCTACTTGTTTCATCTTTAGATCCAGATTTGCTTAAAGGTTTAATTAAGTACCTACTGCAGGCGATAAATGCGCATAAACATACACAAAATGCTTTCTTACATCAGTTGCTTAATGTCCGACACATGTCAGAGATATCTGACACAAGTGGCAGAATAAAAGCTTCATCTTGTTATGAAAAATTGATTCAGAGTCAGACAGATATTGCAGAATGGAAACAACGTGCTCCTCTTAGTGAAAAATTTGTTCTAACTTTATTTAGCTTCTACATGTATTCATATGATTCATTCTGTTGTTTCCATATTAACCAACCGGCCAAAGATAGAATATTTATCAAAGATGTATTTATATGTCTGGTAGATTACAAAAAAACTCGAGCACAAATCATAGCAATAACAGATATTAAGCCAGTTTATGAGCTAATACAACAATTCAGCAAATATAATGGCGACTTAATAAAGCCTGCTTGAAAGATGGTTATAAATAAAGCAGGGGAGTATCAACTTTTAAGCGCCTTTTTGGAGGCTGTTTGTGTTGTTTGTGTTAGAGGTATTTCTCATATCTCAGTCTACACTCACAAAACCAGGGTGGAAAGATCACTAGATAGCAAACTCTTGCATATACAGTATACGGTCAATAGCCATGAATTATTAGACAGCTGTTTTTTGAACATGCTTGAGGTTTAGCTCGGTGTATGTTACCTTAAAAACAGGTAACTGAGTGACTGCAAGAGAAAAGCTGAAAGAAAACACTCCACAAAACTGTTTCAACGGTCAGCTTACTTCAGTAACTCACTCACTGCCAAATGACCTGAATGTTAAACAGCTCCAATTTTATGATCAGTGTGGTTGCCATTCACCCCATTTTGCATTATTACTCTCATCCAAAAATTTGAAAAAATTCATTTGGCCTCTTGACCCCTTTAGCAGTTGGGTGTTCAGTGAGGCTGCAGCTCCACTTGTCAAAAGTCAAAAGGTCAGTGATTTCATCCCTGGCTCCTTAAGTCTGCATGCCAAAGTGTCCTTGGGCAAGACACTCGACCCCAAACTGTTTCTGATTGTTTTGCTCTCAGTGTGTCTCTGTCTCTGCTGAGCAGGTTGACGCTATGCTAGCCCCAGACTGAAAGTTGTTTGAATGTAGACTTTCTGCTCGATTAAAAAACAAACAAACAAAAAAAATGTGAAAACTCTAAGTTGAGACTCTTTTGGAAAGGTCTCAATATTTTTGTGTAGGTATGTTTTCAATGAAGCTGAAAATGCACATCATAATTTCTTTTCTTATATGCAACTTTATGAATTTTTGACAAAGCTTGACTGAGAATTACAGATAGAATTTGGACCTTATCACTGGACCAATGCAGCCTCAGTGCCAGTGTTTCCCCCAGAATTTCTTTTTTTAGGTCCAATGGTAAACACAGTAAAACTTTGAACAGACAGCACTTTTGTCAATTTATTGGTTGGCTCTAATCAGAGGACTATAAAAACAGTCTGTAATTCATTCATTTGCATTCAAAATTTTGTTTTCTCCATATATTCAACACTAAAGTGAGCACAAGAAGGGCAAGATGACTTAACAAGCTGTAGCTGTTAGCTCCATCTGTATTTTGGCTCCCTGGCTTCATGCTTTGGAGAAAAAAGTGAATATATTGGGCTGTGTGTTACTCAGTTTGTCCTTTTTGGGTGGTGGTGTCATGGTCATTTAGCTAACCTATGACTGTGACTGCCTTTTCCCCGCTGCAGTACTGTAAACTTGCAGCGAGGAACCTTGTCTCCCTCTTTTGCAGTAAGAGAAAATATAGCAACACTGTCGATGGGTCCATATGTCCATACATCATAGCTATGCTGTAGTTCAATTACATCAGCCTCCCTCTCGCTGTTTGCTCACTCAGTCTGTGAATGCCCCTGTAACATGATGGGTAAATTGTTTTTAGTATCAAACAAGTAGTGGCAATCACTGTTATTGTTGGAGCACCATATTAGGTGCTTTGGTTAGTAACTTGTTCTCTGTTGTAACACCACAGCTTTAAAGAGTTGCTGCACTTTTATTTCTTGTCTGCTCTGCAAAAATGTTTAAAAAATGATGCTGAGATTTTATAATAGTTTACTCCAACTGATTACTCTGTAATATGTTGATCTCCCTCTGGTCTCTTGTAAATAGACGAGATAGAACCAAGCCTGCAATATCTGGGATTTAAAGTCACTTTAATCAATATTTCTGAATGAACCAAATAAATTGATGTAGCCACAGGAAAGACACAAGCCAAGATTTTCTTCTCTGAACCACTCTTACAGACAAGGCTACAACTGGTAATAAGCACAGGTGCTACCAATATTTCAGTCTTGCCTTTCCCATTTAACATCACTGTGTTATCTAGAAATGCACTAACTAATATTTATGTATAAAAAGTGAAACGTATAAAATATAATGTAGATAATGTTGCTCACTCACAAACCTACAGATAGCAATCCATTCCTTTGAAGTTCCCCTCTGTGTTTTAGCATCTTTATTATTATTATTATTATTATTATTCAGAATTATATTTTGAATAACAGGCTACAACTTTACTGTACACCTTGTTAACAACAGCAGCTCCTGCTGTTATTATTATAATATCTCTGATAAACCAGATGTACTTACCTGGTCAGCGCTGACATGCTGACGAAGACTATTACTAAAAATAATGCATATAGCGGTGCATCTCGCGAGATAAACACCCATATATTTTCAGACGATTTTCATACCTGACACTCAACAGCAGATTGTCAATATCAGATGCATTCTTACCTTATTCTTATTCCTAACCAACTCTTTTTGTGTATGTAGGTGTTGTTGCCTAGGTGGAGCATGCAAGAGGAAAACTAATACACAATGCAACATTTTTTATTTATTTATTTATTTATTTATCAATACCAAATGTGGATGACTTGGAAAAAAGAACTGGAAAGCAATATACATGCAGGCAGGAAGTGTGTGAGGCGGCAACACTCCATGAAACGTCAGCATCAATAACACACTCACTTGTTTGATGTGAAATCTTAAGACAGTGACCTGCTCTGTTTACACATGAGCTCAGACAAACATTACACAGACTGGCAGCTGGCGGCATAAGATCCTTTTTATGTTTGGGCCAACTAATTTGGACATTTGCATTCACACACACAGCCTTTCTGTGTAATGTCTAAAAAATGAGGAGTTATAGTGTTTGAGCTAAAATGGACTCATATGTTGATGGAGATCAGAATAAAACTAAAGGCTGGTTAACAAGTCAGCAATATCAACATTCCAAGGTCATAAAATGTTAAATGTGTGCAGGTTTTAGCTCGTTGTGGAGTCATTTTTCTTTACATGGCTTAAAAAAAACAAACAAACAACAAACCTCAAGGTTCTCTCAATGTCAAGAGAAATTAAGCTTAAGGGCATTCAGAGTGTGCAGACCTCCCCCAAGGCTGATAGTCCAGCTGCCTACGATTGCAAGTCTCAAGCGCAACATTTTGTTTTGACACACACACTGGTATTGAAATCGACTTGCACCAGAAATTTCTCTCTTTCTCTATTAAAATTTGCTGTGATCACTCTGGACAAAGTGATGTTGACTCGATTCTCATGGTGGAATATCAGAATGGCAAATGGATAGTCTGCAGTTGAAAAGGCACATTTATTACATACAACTGAATTTTAATGAGTCAAAGTAAAATTGATTACACGACATGTCTGTATTTGTGTTTCCATTATCACACCTTTATTTTAAAAGAAAGTGTCCTTACAATTGTGATGATGTTGTAATTCTCATCCACAAAACCACTGAGTGCTCCATAATGACTGCCTTCTGTCTGAAGTTTGAGCAACTCAATGTGGCAGCTACACAACAGGATCACTGGTACTCACGTAGTGGTTTGTGATATGGAATCTTCGTATTTCTACAACTGAGCAAAACCTTTACGATCATCCACCAGATTTTAAGATGCACGTCATCTAATCATTTAGTCATTTATTCTAAGGCCAAATTCCCCTGTTTGGCAATGCTCACTAAAGTTTGAAAAATTAAAAAGTGTATCCACCATGTGATTCAGATCTACTCTACTACTTTCACCAAGTTTCATGAAAAACGGGCCAGATGTTGATCCTTAATCTTGCTTACAGGCAAACAAACAAGCTACAAGACAAATAAATGAATTAAAAACACACCTTCCTCGCTGAAGTTAATACAAGCAACACACTGTGGCACAAATGACGGCATTATATTATTTAGCACATTAAATACATTACTGCCTTTATTTATTGATTGAAGGTAAAAAAAAAGTCTAATCTTTGTTGTTAGGTAAAATGGCTTTAGGCTGAGAAGCTGCCTTTAAATACGATATTAATAACATTAATGAAGCTCTTTACATGCAAGCCTTGATTTCTTATTCTTCACAGAGTATCTTAACAACATGTAAACAAGGGTTTTAAACAAAATACATTGTCTAGGCTTGTGGCTGCATTGCATTCTGGTCTTTTAAAAAACAAGACTGTGAAGAAATGTGTTTTGTGTTCCTTAAATTGGGCAAAAATATTGAGACCCACCAATTACAGTAATGTTACCACTGTTACTCACAGATCAAATGAAAGGTGGGGACAAAAAAAGGGTTGTTGCTTTAACACATATGACTGTCTTGTTTGCAAATTAAAGCTGGACTCAAGCTTCCATTCGTCATCAAATGGTACATTTCTGCACAATGTATTTGCAAACATCCAGACATCACTGTATTGTATGTAGGGGTTCTAGTATTCATGCTGGTTTTGTTCTCCGTCTTTAAACATATTTTCTCAAACAGCTCACACATTCCAACCCTGATTAAAACTAAAACAGAGGCAGGCTCAGATCAGCTTCATGCTAATATATCCAAATCACAATCTGAGGAAGAATCATCATATTACAGTTTTATGCCTGATGTATTTGAAGATATTGTTTCAAATAACATAATTACTTCTCATTTCAATGCTAATGTTGTCTCATTGTGTAGTTTTTCCACGTATGTACACACATACAGCAGTGAGAGTCATCTGAAATTAGGCATTATAATGATGGCACGCACACGCTGGGACAATGCAACAGCTCTATTCTATTCTAATTTGAGTCAAAAGTCCTTTTGGAGCTTTCGATTTGATGAATGAGCGTGCAGTCCAGGCTGTAGGCTCTACTGTATGCCGATGCGGCAGCAGTGTGACAAATGGCTGTGGGCCCAGTGACTACAAAGCACGGTAAACAGAGACGAAGCTGCCACCGTTTCACACAGCCCAACTTTCCACAGGGCTTCCTCACACATCATTCATCTCCTTCATGGCTTGATGAAACTGTAGAGAACACACAATAAGGATGGCGTAATAGTTCACACTGTACACCAGAGGACACAGTTGTTGTTTTTCTTCAGTTTATTTTTTTTGCCTCTATTGTGAAATGTGGCACTTGTGCACCTCAGTTTCCTGCCTTCAATCAATGGAGAGGGATTCATATTGTGTGAGGTTTTATATTTAAAGCAAATAAACAGTTTATTATTGAGACAAAACAACATTAGACCAGAGAAAATAACTTAAAGCTATTTGTGGCAATTTGATTATTTTAATGTTCCTCTTGCCTTTTTATGAACAAATACTTTAGACAGATGTTTCATTTATTTCTCTTCATTTAACTTGATATTGAGGATAAAAAAAGAAAGTTTTGCTCAACTAAAAACCAACATTTAGTTGTTTCTTTTATTCAGTTCTCTCTCTCTCAGCACAGGAGGGCAAAAGCATATATTTTTTTCTTCAATATTCATAAGTAATTACACTTAAGTCTTTAACATTTTAAACAACAGTCAAAGCCGATCGAGAGCAGGATTTTCAGAAACCAGCCTTCTAAATGTTTTTACAATTTACAGAAAGCAAACATTTTGCTCCTCAACTCCAGTGTTTTGATAAATAAAGAGATTAAATCCATTCAGACATGATAATATGATTTTTTTTTTTTTTTACATTAAATGCCATCTCCAGTTAATTTAAAAGATGCATTATATATTTTCTGTAACAGCCTGACCACAAAATGCCTGTTTTGTTTTAACAGTTGCCCAAATGTCTCACATTAATGTCTCTTTGTAATCTGTTTGTTACATCAGTTTAAACTTTTGTTTTGGTTGATGGACTTTTGCGACTGAGTGTTTGGGCCCTGCAAACATTTCCATAAGGCAATCCAGAAGACTGCTTTTGCCTAATTTAGCCACTTTGTGCATTTGGGGTTGATTTACCATCATTGTTTGTGAGACGTTATGACAATAACACTGAAGGGAAACTTTACTCTGAGGAAAAAACAAACTGATCTGTGAGTTTTATTTCTTGGGCCAAACAAAATTTACTGGAGGAACAAATTAACAGGTTTCATATTTTTTTCTTATTGCTATGTATGTATATATATATGAATATATGTTATTTAGGTGAAAATGCTAAATGTTGAAGTTAAGAAGAAATAAAGGCAAAGTAACTGCAATATGTGTTCACTATTGTACTTTTGTATGTGCAAATGTTTATTTTTTTCACGTGTTTCAGAAAGGATATTTACAAACATAAGCAAACACACGTTATAAATAAATTCGGCGAGATCGCAGCCATTGTTGCTAAGCAACTCTTTTCAGAAGACCCCCACTATTGTACGTCTTGCCCGAAAGAGAGAAACGCACAGACAGAAGTTTGCCTGAAACAAACCATGTAATACAAAAACAAACATGGAAAAAATGTTGTGTTCCCTCCACTGCAGCCGCTCTCCAAATGAAACGCTTGCCAGGAGGCTTAAGTCAACTCAGCTGGTAGCACAGATGCTGTTCATTCCCTTCAACATGGTCGCCAGTGCAGGGAGCACCAAACCCTCTGTGAAGTCAATTTCAAATTGGAGAGCTGTGATTCCTGCTCAGGCTCCTGCTCAACGGGTGAGAAGCCCCAAATGTATCTCTACAAGAACTCAACAGAACCCGTGGGATGGAAACTGGGGTTTTATCCTTTTCACTTTGAATTTTTTTTTTTTTATTCAAGTCTCTCCGTAACTTTAGAGTGAACGCAGCTGCATTGTTTATAACATACGAAACACAATTCATCAAATGTAATGACATTTAGAATATTTCTGCCTGAATAATGCATAATTATAAGCATAACTGCATCACTGCCTCAAGATGAGGCATAAAACAAAATAATACTTTTATAAAATGCCCATTAAACGGGTGTATTCACCAGATAATCACTGCCTGGAGGTTGAATTAAATGAGGTTAATTAGAAGACCAGCAGAGAATGGAAATACAATAAAATAACAGAACTTGAGAAAAGTCATGACACACTGTGCAAACTAGGGATAATAGAAAGTTGACTTCATTGGACAAATGTTGAATTACGTCTGTTGTTGTACTGGATTATTCCAGAGCTTTCAAAGGAGCAATACGAAAATGTGGACAACCCGGTGGGTGGCTAACTTTGTGTCTGGGCAAAGTCTGTCTGCTGTCTGTGAGTCACTGTTCTTTCCTTTCAGCAAGTCCTCAAACCTGAAGGAGGACATCAGTCTTAAAAAGTTGGTTTAAGTGGCTAATATGAGCACTGTTGCTGATCTAGAGCCCCATGATTAGGACCAAATACACTTTGCTAAGGCCAGAGGGGAATGTTCATGGTTAAGGTCTAGTAAAGATTGAAAAAAAAGAGAACAACTTTAATAAGATAAAAAAATCTTAAGGTCAAGGTTAGAAATAGATTCACTTCATTGGTCAAAGACTCCAAATACATAAGCTGTGTTCTCTAAATGTTGAGCACAATATACATGATGACTTATGTTGATAAATGATTAGAACAAACATCTCACAGAGTTGTTAGATCTGAAATTTGCATGCGAAAACCAGGTTTAACCGAAAGATCCATATGATCAATGATTTTAATACTTTAACAAGCTCAGCTGCTGCTGACTTTGTCATAACGGCAAAAACGAAATTAAAACAGATGTCATAAAATATGATGACAGACGTTTGAAGCTTCATATAAACCCCCTTTAACAGGAGCTACGTTACGACTCTACCTTGGACACTGTTCAGGGTTTTAAATCATGATCCAAGTTTGAGCCACATTAATGAAAGATTAGGCCGTATGTGAACACACCAATCAAAGAAAGAGAGAGAGAGCAGCAACGGTCAAGCGAGCCAGATAGTAAATGAGGAGAGGAAGCAGCAGCCGCCACTGAGAACAAAGCAGTGAATCAGAGATCTGAAACTCCTTCTGGTTGTTTCATATCAGTTAAGTTCTGAGGCCTGACGTGTGAAGGAAGGTGCCATTAGGCTCCATTTTATTGGGAATACAAGTAAACACACTTTTTGTCAACTGAAACCTCTCTGCTGTGTGTGCATGCGCGTGTGTGTGTGTGTGTATGTAGTTCAGCCTCGCACTCACACTAACAGTCACACAAACCTGCAGAAAATACTGATAGAAGGAGTCTTTGTAAATGAAAAACCCTCGCACACACTTTTAGTGAGTCATGTACGGTAATTGAGAGGGATTATCTTTGTATCATTCTATGTATAAATGTCTCACCCATGCCTTTGCAAGTCAGTCCCCTGAACATGGACATGTCATCAAAATCAGTTGGAGTTGTTATACTCATTAGGATATCACATTTTCAAAATCAGAAAAAATGTTAAAGACATGTAATCCATGCATTGAGTTCAAATGGCAAAATGTATTTGAAGAAGAACGAAAAAACTTTTTTGTGGCATATTTAATGGAAACACTTTTTGATGTGTAAATTGGACATAGGACATTGGACAAGGCAGAACACACACTTTGTACATAGCTTTGAGAGGTAGCATCACGAGTCTGAAATAAAACGTTCCTGAGGACAAAAGGTCTAAAAAAAAAAAAAAACAAGGCTGGAGAGAGAGCGTGTCTATTTTTCTCAGCAAAAGAGTGCTCGGCTTCCCCACAGTGTCATTTTTCATTTTTCTTATCTTGTGCACCTTGAAGGCTGCCACAGAGGAGAAGTCTGCAGCGCTGCGCTCCAGGAAGGCTTCAGTGGTCTCCAGAGGAAAAAAAAAAATCTTCGTTTAGTATTGAACAGTCCAGTAAGCATGTCTTTGAGCTGTGTCTGAGGCCATCGCATGCTCTCTGAAACTTCCAGGAGCAAGTTCTCTGTTGTGGGAAAATGTTGTAGCATTTCCTCGAATCTCTGCGGATATCAATATTTCTTCACGTCGTCTGGGCTTTGAATAGCTCGCCAACAAATGTCACAGAATTGAAATTCATGAGGATCTGTTGACAGTTGATTTGAGAAAATAGAAAAAATGAATAGGACAAAGATTCGTCAGGGCTGTTCACTGTTTTATGTGACTGACACTGGGGAAATGGGCTTATTTGCTGTGGGGTGGGATTTTGCTTTTGCTGACAATTTTCACAGTTTTGAGCTCTGCACATCTAAGTAAGCCTGAACCACTTGATAGAAGCAGAAAAAGCAATTGCCACTGTCATCTGCAAAATGGGATTTGTGATATATAGGCAGCTATTTCTTATCCACTGTCTCTTAACTTTCAGTATGTCTAACAACACAGCCTGTTTCCATGCAGTATGAACTCCACATACGCACATGGTTTTTATCCTGTAAAAGCTGTTAGTTTTGCCAGATCATCTCTGACAGTTTCTATCAGAATGGATGTAGACTGTGGCTTTAATATCTCAGCTGTTTGGTGTGAAAAGACCCAGTGGCTTTTGCATTTAATGTGTAATTTTTGACCCTCTTTTAGATAGTTGAGGGTAAATGATGGGATAAAGAGGGGGTGCAAATCCATGCTCACAGGGTCTCTTCATCCTTAGTTCAATATCCTGTCAAAACACAAATCCCCCCGATTATATTTTCAGCTCACATATTTCAAATATTTCATAAATAGTTTTGCTTTTTACATCTCATTGTACATTAATCCATTGTTTTTAAAGCTGCACTCACCACTTTATACTATAAACAATGTATCACATTACTGAACATTATGTCACAGAGGTTGTTTGAAGTGACAGACCCAGTTTTAATAATACAAATTTCAATTGCAGACCAAATTTGCAGTGTTACAGAGTGTGTTTCCTTCTCTAAGTTAACCTTTTTAATGGTCAGTAACTTAACTGCTTTGGTTCAATCTCACAGCTTTTACCAACCTCATTTACAGGTTCAGCAGACAGTTTTAGGGGGAAAAAAAATGACAGAGCGACTGAATGCCAGAACATGTGAGCAGTTTGGAGTAGTGACAAATTCTGTTCCTCCCTCACAGAGCTGTTCATTCTCTGAGCTGCCATGTTAAAAGCTGTCCTGGCTGCTGAAAAACACTCATAGCTCACTAATGAAAGGAAATGTAATTTAATTCTTTTTTAAATACTGGCCAGACAAATCATGAGCTCAGCAGATTTGTCCAGTTTCTCTTTCCAACCTCCTTTAAATGCATAGTTTCTTTAAAAAAAAACAGAACCGGACTTAACTCAAGACTTAACTCAAACTCAGGGTTTATCGCTCCTGTTTTTTCAGTTAAAAAAAGGCATTTTTTGTTATGAGTTCTCTCTCCCATGTCTCTTTCAGAATTCTATAAAATTTTATATAAAATTCTTTATAGTTTTGCTGGAAACGGCCCTTGTCCCTATTCAACTGCTTTTCTATGATTCTTCTACAACAGCTTTTGACAAATTTCTCAGTTCACTATTTTTCCTGCTAATCTCATGTGCCCCCAGAATGTTCCTAATGAAGGTTTAAATGCACACTGTGTGGTTTATCTATCGATCCTCATCCCTACACAGGAGACATGGGGTCCAAGAGAGGATTTTTGTTTTACTTGCTAAAAAGATCCCTGGCAAAAATGAGGGTTTTTGTGGTTACATGTGTGGGCATCTTAATCCACTAGTCCTTTAAGAGATTCAGTGGATATAAATTCTTGACTGCTCCTGAAATAAATTTTCAGCTGTTACAAAGCATCATTTATTGTATCTCATACTTGCTAATCATTCTTAAGAGTGAAATGATTCGTTAAACCACAAGACAAGTCTCATTTTGTCGGTGCTGGAAAACTTGGACTGCAGATTATGTGTTAAATGAAGCACAAGCGCAGTGTGGAGAACAGCACTGGCAGCTCATCGGTGATGCTCTCCAAATTTATGGCTTTATGGCTTTCTTGTTTCATTTTCAAAGACATCTCATTTATTTAGCCATCTAAGTTCACACAATATGAAAGGTACAATGGGAGTAAAGTTACATATATAATGTAAAATGTAAAAATTTGTTAAAAACATGTATTAAAAAAGATGAGGAGGAAAAGATAAGACTGTAAGTCATTCAGAATCATGAGTCTCTGGTGGAGAAGAAAAGAATACACTTTCTGTGCTTTAGGATTATGAGTGTAAGACTAAGATCTCTGCCATATTGTTTACCAAGTTTTATCCAGCTTTAACAGTAATCTTTTGTGACTCTTGCATATGAGAATTTCAAACACGTCAACCTATTTCACACCTATACTAGTTTGGCCCCTCTGCAAGAAGGGATTTGTGTTACTGAAACTGTCAAACTCACACTTTGACCAGTTGTAGCAGCACTGAAACCTCCTGGGACTCAGTTTAGAAATTGCTCCAAACTGTTTTTAGCTCTTGGAATGTGTACAGGGACTGACTGTCAAAACATAACACCTACTATCCCATCATGACACGAAAAACTCATTATCATACAGAAAAAGGCAGTAGACAAGGTGTATTATGAAAATTCTGTGTTAAAGGTTTTCAAATACTTTGCCATTGCATCATTAAAGTGATGAAAATGATAGCATGAACTCTTGCTGACACGCGAGACCCAGCAGTGATTTGATGTCAAAAAAACGCCTGAGGTTTGCTCATACTGATGCTGCTGCTGTTTTTCTTTGCTTTTGTTAGCAAGCTTCAGGTTGGAAACTATTGTTATTCAGGGAAAATCAATGCGAAAGGGTGATAAATATCTTACCAAGTCAAAATCACATAAATAACAATGTGCTTGATTGAGCTTGACTTTAAGCATTTACTGTTTATATTAAAGTATCATTTCCCTTTTTTAGAATTTAGTGTTTTTGTAGTTTTTTGCTTCTATTGGTTTAGGTCATATTTAGGTATCAAGAACACTGACAATATCTAAACAAGGCAACTTAAAGATTAAAAGGTGTGATCAGTCAAGAGACATAAGGCAGATGGACATACAGATTACTAACAAGCTAACAGCTATATGTAGCCATATTATTTGAACCAATTTATATGTATGCTAAACTCAACTGCAGTCTGCCAGAGCAACTATCTATAGTGATCCCACATTGCAAAGGGAAGCTGTGTGTAAACAATCTTACTTCAAACTGCAATTACCAGGTAAGTTTGACAAACTGCTATTTTTAGCATAATTGTAATTCAGAGAATGTTAAGCAGTGATTCTTTTCTGCTGATTATTTTAAAAGTTGGAATCTTTCTGGGTTCGCACTGCTGCAAACTGCCAGTGCCTCCAGGAAACAGCTTCAGCATCAAACTTTAGAGTCTGTCACTGAGAAATGCTCTCCACTTATAGGTTACCAAACTAAGTACCAGTGATAAAGACAGAAGAAACGTTGAGCCTGCGTTTAACAGCGCAGATGGAGACTGAACTGTGTTTTCTCCTGCGGGGCTTATCGTGGTTTTAAGCTCTCAGTGCTAAGAACTTTCAGTAGGCTACCAGAATCCCTGATACTCATCTTGACCAGCTCTTAAACACAGGCTACTGACTGCCCTCAGCAGTCTTTATACATGTTAAGCTGCAACCCGCCTACTGAAGAAGACTGTAGAGACTTTTACGTAGCTCCAGGGTTCTTCTGATTCATTCATGTACTGAAGTCAAACAGGAGAACAAGTGTTTGTTGGCCAACGGACACGAAAACAAGCAACTTGCAAACTTTGGAAGTCTTACTTTTGCATTTTAGCAAGAAGAATACTTCAAAAAAAAGAAAAAAAACAACATGGTTACAGCAAAATTATATTAATTAAATTCCTGAAAACTACAATTCAAACTTTAAAAATCTGCTCAGTTTTCATGAAATTATTTGACTTTTTAGGGTATGAAGCATAATTTTAAAATAACTGAAGGTTTTCTTTGAGTTTTTGCATATAAAAGCAGTAGCAGTAGCATTATGATTTTATTTTCCTTTAAGCACTGTATTAAGAGTATTAATTATTTTTTATTCTGACAAAGCTTGATTTTCTCAACGTTTGTTTCAAAGTGGCAAACAACCTTGTCCTTCTTCAGCTTTGTGTATCCACTGCAGTCGACAGACTTTTCTCTTTGCAATCACAATGACAGACACTGTAATTTAAAGATATTAAAGTTAGTCACGAAGCTATTAAATAAGAGCGAATGATGCACTAAGTAGTGAGCATTTCGATAAACACTTTTAAAGCATCATTAGCACCCTCATTACACGACACATAACAAAGTCAAGTCGCAGCTCCATCTATGTTAATTAGTATGATAGACCTTCTCATGCCGACATTAGCTATGCATGTTGAGTCCAGCAAGAGGTAACTAAAACTCCATTCAATGTTTCTCTTATTAAAAATTTGTTTTCATTTAATATGTGAGCCTGTGGTTATTTAAAACAGTCCTTATCACGGCCAAACAATGTTGCAATTCCCTTCCATTTTGTTGCAGTTCATCCATCAGAGAGCACAACAGTCTTTATTTAAAGGGCGGCAAGAAGGCAGGCCCAAGGTGAGTTCTCCCAGTCTGAGCCGGTCTGACCCTCATCAATGATTTGTGGCTGCTACACAGGCCACCGTTTTCCCTCCTCACCCGCTGCTTTGTTTAGAGGCCTTGGGTTGGCGTGTGGTGGCTGGCGGATCTCACGAGGTGGTGACAGCAGGAGTGATGGGCCACTCGGCCATGATGAGAATTAATGAGACATGCATGGGTAATGAGATTACAAAGCTGTAGCAGGAAAAGCCAGAAAGGAAGCTTACCAAATACAAATTCCATAGCCTTTCCTCCTAAGAGCAGAGTAGGGGAGGGATATGTGAGTTCAAACTGACTAACATTCTCAACAGCGGGGGCACGGATGGAGACATGGCAGCTGTGCGACCTCCTCTGTGGTGTCTGGGACTCCCACTTCTCCCAGTGGCGTCAGGTTCATGGCAAGACAAGACATCTGCCTGGCTATCTCATCATCCCCTCAGGGTTTCACTGAAAAGACAGAGAAAAGAAATGTTGTTCCAAATAATCAATCACAGGTAAAGAATTTTAAAAAGTTAAATTCGTAGATCTTTAGTGAAATATGCATCTAAACTGTTGCTCTCAATAAAAGCATCTAAAAAATAGCTAAAATGTAAATAGGACACCAATCATTCACATTGTTCTCCATGGAGATGCATTTATGATGAATGAGTGTGTGCAGAGACAGTGGCCATGACCTTTACATATTGCATCATCAACGCATCAATAATGCATCATGTAGCACTTTGCTCAGTGCCATTACTATGTTTCATATTGTGAGTTGAAAAACAACAACAGTTCATTCTCTTACTTTTGCTGCTCAGCTTTGTCTGTCAACCAGACCTTCAGGGCCTGTTTAAAAATTAATGAGCAGTGCTTACACTGTAAATAACTGCTGGTAATGCACCGTAGGTTATTTGAAATGTAAAACCTACTGTCATGCTTTGATTAGCTGTGTATCCGCCCTTCAGCACGGATCCGAGCGTGGAAGCAGTGTTCCATGCAGTCTGGTTGCCGGCTGACTTATTAAGGCTCGCTGTCACTTGTGAGCATGTTGAACATTTCCCTTGAGTCGAGAAGCGATTGGGGTTACTACAACAGCATTCAGAGGGCATCTCATGTATATACATAATGCGATGAAATGATCTGAAGATGTTCCAAGGATTTACTAAAGCAACACTATTGCTTGTTTTTAAGGAATCTTAAACATCTAATATAAATCTAAGAATGCAGCAAAATGCAGCTATTGCTATATTAACTCATTTATCTTATGTGGATAATACTGGAAAAGTCTTATCCAGACACATTAGGAGCAGAGAACTACATGCAGAGGACAGACAAATAGCTCCAGACCTGTGCCATCAGTCAGTGTTTCATTAGTTGTATTAAACACGTAACCCTAAACAAGCCCAACCTTGTGTCTTTGTAATTGTGTGTCAAGCTACTGATACCAGGCTCCTGCCACTGAAATTATTAATTTCAGTAAACTGTGCTGCTGTAAGTTGGATTCCTAGTCTCATGGTCACCCTTATTCTATATTGGACTGGAAGTCTATTTTCTGCTCTACATCAATTTTTCATATGCAGCCATTTGTCCTTAGGAAACGAATGTCATCCCAACACTGGATACTGAGTTTTCACCTGTCCCCATGGCATTCCTCTGACATTTCCTGGACACTGAACGACATGAGGGAAAAGACTTGCTTGTACTTATATTCTTACTTAAAAAACTTGTCCTACTTCTATCCAACGTGGTCCTGTTTCTTTGAACAACTGGGCTGCTTTGAGTTCTCAAAAAATATTTCACCCATGCCACGGTTTTCAGAGCACACTCACCCTGCATAACAATCATCTCACAGCTTTTTTTTTTTTTCATTTCATCCAGTTACTACATTCCACCGGCGGCCATGATTGACCCTATACAGAGCAACATGAATGAGTTTCTCTGGCACCTGATTATCAACCTGCTTGATGAGTCTGGGCTCTGCCACACACCCATAATGCAGTTGAGAAAAAATGAGTGAGGCCTGCTCCAGATGGTCATGCCCTTTAGAAGTCTCTCTCTTCCCCCTAATGGAACGAGTTGGCTCTTACTCCCCAGACTGAGTACTGGGATCGGTCCAGGCGGCTGCTGCTAATGAGGTGTTCCCTCCTCTGTCATGCTGGAGTTTCTGGCTTGGCTTCTACCTTGCTTCTGTTTTATCTGCATGCGTCTCTATGGGATCATACAGGCGGAATTGGGAAGTGAGTTGGCCCAGTGAAACCAGCAGCTCCAGTCTGCTGTGCACTGTAGCAACAGACAACATACTAACCTGACTGCATCTATGCAATGCACTAATTAAAGGTTTTATACTCTATCAAAAGAGAAGGTAATCTGAAGATTATTTAGGATCAAAAATTCATTTTGGATTAGTTGTTACTGTTAATAAAACAGATAAAAATTACATTTGTTTTGAGGTTAAGTGCTTACATTTACCTACATAGTGTAAGTTCTCTGTTTTCTTTTACTTACTGCCCTCTTGTTTGCCTGATTCGTTTCCCCTGTTCCCAACTGTGTGTTTATTCAGGGGTTTTTTCCTCTTAAGTTGTCAGTTCTTCTGCGTTTGCTCCTGCGTTGCTGGAGTCATACCTGCTGCATAGTTTTTGCATTTCTCCTGCATTCTTGAATTTTACTTCAGCCAGCTCCCTCACTTTTTGTTGCTTATGTTGCTGCAGTCAGCTTTTCTGTTGTTGTTGTTGTTGTTAAAACATGCTTTTTATTCACTCAGCTTGCCTGCCTTTGTGTTTTGCATTTGGCTCCTTTTCAAATGACTAAAACCTTACAGTTTTAGTCTACCTTTCACATAATGGAACTTCCCTCTCCTTTCTATTAATAATTTCTACAAAAATGAATAAAAATTTTAGCATGAGATATAAACTACCCATTCCACAACACTTTGTACCATCTCTTCTACTGGTATAGTTGATTTAAACACCTACAAAAACTGTGATTTTGGTGGCATATTTATAAAAACAATCTTAGTCAGAATGTTGGGTTAGGCCGGGTGTTGTGTTGGGCAAGAAGTATTACTGCAGTGAGTAATTGTAATAAGTACCACAAGAAGTTACCATTGTCAGAAAATGGTAAGTTTTAAATACAACTGCCTATATCTATTAATTTAGGTCAACACAACATATCTTGAAACTCAACATGACATAAAAATCCCATCAGAATTTGAGATGATGAACATATTAGCAACCCTTTTTTCTAATTTACTCATCCAGCAGCTGAGCAACAATTAAAAATTTGTCAAACCTGTTCTTCACAAATTATCCTGTTCTTTAGCTACTAAATGTTTCCCTATGTTCAAAAATTAGCTTTTCACTATGTCTCTGTGTTTGTTTCTGGACAGGTGGCTCTTGTACAGGAGGTTTATCAGAAAATAGCTGCTGGAAACAAAGTGGTTGAGAGTGTTTCTCTGTGGGTTTGTCACTAGGCGTGACCATTTTAACATTGCAATAATTTGATCCCATATTAATCTAAAAATAAAAATGGATGCACATTTTAAATACTGTAAAAATAAAAGTTTACCACTCACTTTTATAATACCATCAATATTCACTACATGGTGCAGATTTGCCCATTGAACTTGTCAGAAGAACTTAGTTCCCTGCCTCAAAGTGTTACTCCATCAGCTGCACGCTGTGGCTACATAAACAGGTTGGATTGGAAGTACAGTGTGGATCCCTCTTGCCTCCCTCTGGGTTCAGGACTCTAAAGCGGCCTGCATCAATTGAGAACACAGGAGAATGTAACCAGATCTCAGAGCAGTGCTGTGAGGTCTGCAGAGCTGCCTGTCATCACCTTCATGATTGCTGACCAGTCTGGGGTGCTGGGTTCAGTGTCGCCTGGGGCTGGTCATATATACTGGAGACCAATGGAGCACTGTCATCCTTGTGTGTGTAAGGATTATTGCTTGCCTCCTTGTCCATCTATTTTAGTGTTATGTGTCAGGGTCACACAGACAGAAACTCCTAACTCTGATTGGCCATAAAAGTACATGCAAAATATAGTTTGCTGCTCTGCAGTGAAGGGTAGGGGTTTAGAGAGATCACCCATCTCAAATGAGGGAGTGGGCAGGCAGGGATGACTGGTCAACAGACTGGCAAACACTGGACAAGGCAGGCAGATAGAATTTAAAAGAAGCATACCATTGTAAGTATGGAGAATGTGAATGTTTTATGTGCGCTAGTGGGCATATGCATATGTATATGTCTGTGGTACTGCTGCTCCTGTGTTTGTAAAGTTATGTGTGTAACCTCCTGCAGCTGTACAGAAGTGACAACAATTATCCTGTAAAGGACAAAAAAATTTATCTATCTATACAAACCTTTAGAACTGGTAGAAACAGGATTACTAAACTTACAAGCAAAGACAAGTGGAGAATCTTTGCTAGACTAGAAATGAGCCAGAGTTTAATGATCTGATGAAGAGGGGTTTATATTGCAGACTCTTGATTAATTGATGGATTACCAGTGTCAGACAGATGGACGGACAGACAGAAAAAAAAAGCAAAAATTGCAGCATTTCCATTGTGATCATTTAACCAAAATCATGTGTGTGATCATCATGAGTGTCTCAGCTTCTCAGAGCTGCTAACGAGGACGTAGACCCTTATGACACGTCAATACAAACAGAATTTTAGCTGCCATTTCCGGTCATCCAGTCTCAGGTATGAGAGGTGCTGCTCAGACTACATCTTCTGTGTCCACACGGTGTTACTGTCTTAAGACAAGACTACATGTTAATTTAAGTGTTGTTTTAGTGGCATCTTAAGGATGAGAGCAGGTCCTTCTGCTCACTTTTCTGAAAGATTTTGATTGTGCTAAACAAAGTCCAATGTAAAATAATACTCATGTACAGTACTCTATAAATTTACCCATTGACACTGCCATTTTATCCATTTTCAAGAAAAAAAATCATTGAAATAAATCTGTTATGGGCTTTAAAGTCCACTTAACAGCTCCCATAAGTGATTGTGAGAGATGCTCTCAGATGTAGACCAAGAGGACAACTGATCTTGTTGAAAAATAGCAGCCGACACAGAAAACTTTAAAATCTACAGAAAAAAATCAACACAGCTGTTGTTACAGATTTAGAGCCATCAAATGCTGTCAGGTAAAGGTTGTGGAAAATTATTTCAGGTTGCATTATGTTTTTAATCAAGCGGATTGTCTCAGAGGAGATAAGTCTGATGATCTATTGCTGTGCTTCAGAAGGAACACGTGGTGGAACCTTTTCGCTCCTGGTCAGATGTCTCACTGATACTCCAGGGGTCGCACAGGCACGTCACAAGGAAAGATTTTCCTGAGAAAATGATGCATTTTTTATCACCTTTGATTCTATAATAGAACATACCGCAAAGCTGAAGACCGCTGATTGTGTCCCATGTGACACTGCCTCATTTTGTTTAGTTCAAATTACACTACACCAAATGAGGCAGTAGAAAATGAGAATAAAAGCCAATATATCAACTTTATTTTCATACAATACACACTGTGTCTTGTGTTTTCCAGGAAAATGAGACTGATAGAAGGAATCAACCCTCACAACTCCAGTTTTTACCTTAAAATAGCACTGAGAGATTTCTTTTTTTTGATAGAAACAATATTTAAATCCAAACATCAGCCATTTTTCATCTAAAAGTGACTTATGCTTGTCCTATTTTTTCTCACATTTTTCCAATGAAATTTTATGCAGAATTAAGCTCATGGCAATTTAAATGTTTTGTTTTTGTTAAATTACAAGCTTTGTAGTTTTTCCTGGCAAGATTAAACATCAGGATACTTAATGAATGAGTCCCTGGCGCTACAAACAAGGAGGTGATGATTTTTTTTCCTATTAGTCATCGTGTCTCATCTGTGGTGAGATACAAGTGGGTCAAAAACCAACATTTGCTCCTTTCCTTCACACATGAAGACCCCTCTCCCAGAAGAGACAATTAGAGGGAGAAACCTGTGTTGCCTCAGCAGGCAAATAAAATTCCAGAGATGTAATAAGACAGAAGTGTGACTTAAGGCAAAAGCAGAAGCCACCACAGAAACATTACTGGCGCTTTTCTGATTAAAATTGCAACAGCTATAATAATATGACAAATGGTGGTGTGGTTTCATACAATCACAGCCATTACGTCCCTTTGCAGTTGCACAACTGTTTATAGAAAATGCATTCATGTGATCATCTTTAAAAAGTTGCTTTTGTATTTGGGGGAGGAGGAGAAAAAGCTGATAACAGCTTGAAGTTAAAATATGAGAAGGCGCTGTCTCTGCGGGTTTTATGTGCCAGAAAAGGAAAAGGCTCTGCTCTGGTCCCCAGTGAAGCAATTTGTTGAGGCAACACATAAATTACAGAGCCGGGCTCGGGTGTCACTTATTACAGACAGGTCAGATCCCGATTGAAAGGTCCGGATATAAAAAGCATCTCTGATTTGTCTCTTTCCTCTGAAATGTTACTCACACTGAGTGGGAGGAAATGCTATGAATCATTATCAACAGTGGCAGTGTACAACACAGAGGACTCTCACCTCATCAGTGAGTTCAGAAAAGCAGGAGTCTGGTAATGGCCTGCACACACACGCATACATGCGCACATCCACACACACACAGGCACACACACAAAACAAACATTAAAAAAAAGGGTTTGCAAAATCTGAAAGAGTCGCAAAATTCTACTGTATTTGACCAAAAGAAGGTGGCTGATCTTACTGAACAGCAAACAGCGTTAAAACTTACACACTACTGTCATAACCACTATGTAAACTGTTACTTATTTCAGTGTTTGTTCAGGTATTGACCAAATTACAGTCAATCACTTATTACCTTCTCAGTGAAAAGAAATTGGACCGTCCCACTAGAAAGTTGAACTCCAGCCCCTTATGTTGAACCACCATGGGACCTAATTTTGGAAAATATATGTACATAAGTTAATGGAGAGAGACAAATAATTTTTCATTCTGTTTTATTTGTTGTTAATGACAGATATGATGTTTGTCAGTTTAAAAGATAATTTTGCAAATCTAGAAACTCCAGTTTGTTGATAAACTGTGCGGAAGTGTTGTCATTTTGATGTTCTCTTATGGAACAAACTCACCTCTTTCTGAAGCTCTTAAAATAGCCAGATATGTCATAATTTTTACCTCTTTCAATCCTTTTCCCCCTTATTCTTTGAGAGAAAAACAAAGCTTGTGAGGGTGACAGTTTTGTTGCTGACGTATTCTGTGAGACTTAGTTCACTAAGGGGTTCACATAACAAAAAAGGTATACTTCAACATCTGCATGAAAAACTGTGACTATGATAAATGCCTCTCATTCTGTTCTAATGAGATTTGCTGCCCATCGCAGAAAACAGTTCAATGATTAAAGATAAAAAACAAACAAACAATAACTTCTGTCAAATAGATGGCTAACATCATCAACTGGACTGTACGTAATTTGCTTACCAACTGTTAATTAAATTGCCCAAGCTGCCGTGAGTAAATGGCGCAGTGTCACACTCTGTGACTGCGTAGATTACTCAACCAGCCGCACAAGGCCACGTGTCCATGAGATGGAGAGCAGTCTTTCAAACTGTTTCCTCTTTTTCTTTCATTAAAGTTCAATTCATTTGTAGTTAACTGCGTCATGATGTGCTACAACTGCCTGATTCACCTCCAGTTCAATAGATAAGAGGGGGCCTAGTCCAACAAACACAGCTGTGCGTGACTGACTGACTGACTGACTGACTGACTGACTGACTGAAGAGCAGAGTGATGAAGTCACACCACTGATGCCATCAGCCGCGTGTTGGGGTTTTCTTATGATTGTTTTCAAATTTATAAATATATGAGTGTTCAGAGGTAAGTTTTCAGCTGAGACTCTTTGGATAATGGATTGAAAGTAATTTATCTAACTTTGCAGACAGATTTTGTAATATAATACATTGTTGCATGATAAAATGCCGGCACAAGATGGAGAACTTGTTCTTGGTGAAGGGAAGTCTGATCACATAGGGAGACACTTTGGATTTGCCTGTCTGTAAGGTTTTAAATGTTTTTTTGGCGGTGAGAAATCACAGACATGAATAGAGGAGACCAGCAGGAGATTTCAAAGAAGAGTTTAATATCCAGGCTTTCACATTATAGAAACTACTGACAACCCTCTCAGCAAGAGGCCATATTTTCCCCACAGTCTGTACAAAATCCAACCATGTAAAGAAGATTGATGTTACAAGTAATTGACAATACTTTCAAAAAATCTCAATCATTGTTGACTAAATAATTACATTATTCAAGAGATGTTTAGTGAGACACCACAAGGATGACACAAGCAGCTTAATATTGTATGGAAGATTGAAATGCCAGTAAGTAACTGTAAATGTGACGTGGATGGTTGAGCTTCTCTCATCTTAACCAGCACTCGATACATTTTACAACACAAGCAGAATTCGCACATACATTCACATATACTAACATTCATACTAACATTTACACATTGGTGCCGCCTGTCTGTCAGAGGTGATAAACATTCAACTGCTCACATAGCCACTGCACAGCCATCTCACCATAAACCCTCCGACTGGTGGATGACCACTCTACCTGCTAAACCAGGGAGAAACCAGAGAGAAACCAGAGAGAAACCAAGGAGAAACCACGGAAAAACAAGGGTGAAACCAAGAAGAAACCAGGGAGAAACCAAGGAGAAACCAGGGAGAAACCAAGGGAAGAAGAGTCCACACTTCACAATAATCAAATAAATGGCACACTGCATTGTGACATGCTTCTTTGTTATGTAATAGTGATAATGATACAATGTTGTTATCTTGTTGTGTTAAACAGAACCCAAGTCTTTGCCCTTCTTGTTTCAATTTAACCCTTGTTGAATGAATGTGATGTGATGCAAATGACAATAGTAAATCAAAAGGCGGCTGCCTCATTCTCTCTTCACAATAAATCAGTGAGATTCATTTGAAATTCAGGATTAAACCTTTCTCAACACTGTAGCAGCAGCTGACTCGCAATACATGCGGTGTTGAGAATAAATAGGTTTCTCCTGTTGCTAAACATAATTGCAAACAAAAGCTGTGCTACAGTGTGAAGCAGCAGTGCAACAGTTTCAGCTGTAAAGAAGGAGACTGTGGAACATGTCAGATGTTAATGCAAAGCAAACAAAGAGGAGCAATTTCTTCTAACTCTGTTTATTCCATTAGATTGATTCATTTCAATGGATGTAAAGTGTGATGATTAAATGAATTAAACAAAAAAACAACAACAATGAGATGGTTAACAAAGGAGCCATCAGTTCTTCACCAAGAGAACAATTGCACTGTTATGTGTAAGAGCTTAATCAGTTTAACTGCTAAACAACCTCATTTTTTAAAAACAACTTTAAGAAACAGCTGAATGGTTTTTCATCACATTTTGGAGCAAACTTTATTACTGCCTGGATGAGGTTCAACAGAAATGGTTCATGAATTGCTGTGTACTGAGCTCAGGACGCTTCAGACAGGTTGGAGGTTATAACTTGTTTTACCTTTGGTTGTTTCATTGTGTAACTAATTGCTAATTAACTAATTTAAAAGGAAACCTTTATAAAGAATAAGAAAGGAAGAGGAAAAAAGCATATGTGCTTTCCTGCCAAGAATTTAATGATGAGATTGATATCAATAGTATGTCAGTACAGCATAAATGAAGCTAACGGCAAGAGATGGATAGCTTAGCCTGGCACAGACACTGGAAATGTGGGGAAGCAGCTAGTCAAGCAAAATTCTGTGAAGGCCTATCAGTACCTCTAGTGCTAAGTTATTAATATGGTGGATCTTCTTTGTTTAATTTATGGAGTAAAGAATTGTTGGAATAAAGAAAAACTGTTACTATTGAAACTTCTAATGGAGGAAAATAGAACATGCTTATATGAAAAACCATAAACTGACAAGCAATGACAAAAGCTGAGATAAAAAGTCGCTTTCATACTCAGATGATTGAAACCATCTAATAATACCCAGCTCTGCAACACTTACCCAGGTTGTTCAATATCAGGAAGTTCATATTGTAACACTTAATGTCCCACCGGATTCAGTCGTAATTACATGAAATGAATACTTTAATTATGTGGACGCTTCTGATAACTGCATATTTGCCCTTGGTGTAGTTTGTATTCCAGGATCCAGAGCTCATTCTTCACAGATCATGAAACCGAAAACTACCCTTGCCACTTCCTTTCTATTTTGGGGGTCGGGATTTCACAGGGGAGTTGATTATATTGATAATGATGTGCATACTGCTGGTGTTCCCTCCTCTGGGATTTGTCCTAACATGAAAGGCACCTGGAGTTATCATCTATAACAATAATGACTTTTCTCTCTCTCTACTGCATCACTGACCAATGTCCTCACATGTGAGGTTTTATCATTATTTTCTGCTTGGACCTGATGATATTACAGTAATAGAATCTGATTATTGCACTGTGGGGTGCAGAGTTTGAAAAGGACTGCAAAGACAGTCCCATTGGTAAGATTTTATTTGTTTACAGAAAGATAATCTGGGTTTACTGACATCCTGCACATGAAACGTACTAAATCAAGAAAGTGCTTCTTCACTACAAGCTTGACAACCAAACAAATTTTAGAACAATGACTTTGATATCAAAGGAAGCTAACTCAGTTCTCTTATAATCTCCTGAGAGCTTAATTTTAGTAGCTGTTTACCAATCAGAACTCATATTTTTAATGTTAACACAAGGTTTCAAGGGCACCTTCTCTTTAGATCTTCTGTTTCTAATTATCTTGAGTGCTTTTAATTTACTTACTTTTGTCTTTGTTTCTACGTGATGTTGCTTTGTCAGAAATTGTTTTCTTGCCAAGAACTCAATTATAAAAAAAACAGGTGAAGCTCAAAGTCATTACCTTGGTTGAATAGAGGAGAAGTACAAATAAATTAATCAAATTAAAGCCGGGGGCAGGAATCTCTCACAGTGTTGACACCGCTGGGTGAGGTGCACAACTTTCATTTTACTGGTGAGAGTTAAAGGATTTTCACATAAAATAATATGAAACATTTATTTCAACACAATTAAGAAGAGCAGGAATAATTTTAGACCAGTGATTGATTTTGCAAAATTTTCTGACTAAAACATTTCAGAATGTCCCATTAAAAGTAATTCTCATGAATCTTGTGATTGATATCAACATATTCATTTTTTTCTCTTCAGGCTACCTTTATACCTTTTTGGAAATATGAGGCTTTTGTTTTATTACCCCAATTTAGCAAAAGTGGGTCAACAATGACCTTTGTGCTTTTCTTTTGGAAATGAATTTTCTTATGGTGGAGCACATCTCAGCTGTGTTTCACATCACCATTCATCACCTCAATTTACACGGCGTCATAATTTTACATTTGGTTAATGAGTTTCGTTTTCTCCATTCTTATACCTCTAAAATTTTAATATCACGAAAATGATGGCTGTTTTAGATGACATTTGCACTCGCTGATTACAATTATATGAACCAATATCTGCAATTATAATGAAATCACACAACTTCATAGCCGGTTGATATGAACTTCTAAACATCATGGATAAACTGCTGCTCTAAAATGCCTCTATTAATATTTTCATAATGACAGTGAAATGGTTAACTCATAGAGATACATGCAGCTGTTCTCAGGACAAAAAAACACTGTACTTGAAACAACAGACACAGTTGGCTGCTAACTAGTAAACATGCTAATGGCCGAATATGTCCCTCAAGAGACGGTAGAGACCAAAACAGAGCATTTAGACTTTCATTTATATGATCGTCAGAAACACTACTGAAATTCACTGTATCAGTTATAAGGTCATGATATAAAGTCACCGACAGAAACCCATTAATTTCTCTCTCCCTTGTATTACAGCATTCTGACATTAGTTAGTTTTAAGCATTGCAGGAGCCCGGGCACATGCATCTTACCACACTTGAAAGTGTGAAGTGTCTGCGACAAAGTGCAAATTTGAACTTGAATGTCACAGCTTTGTAAATGTCCTTTTTCTAGCTGCCTCAAAGTGACCAAAACAATAATTTACTGCAGGTTTAGACATGTAAGAGTATTTCAGAAAGCAGCTAGTTTAACCTACTTGAATGTTTGATAACTTGAGAATGAAAAGGACACATTCCAGCAATACACACTTTATATAATTAGTGAGAATGAATAAGTAGTAATTATGGCTCTACGCTGACTTCATGAAAGAGTGAATGATGTATGCAAGGGTCACAATGTAAAGGAGAGAAGTTGAATGAAAGCTCATGCACAGCACCAGTTCTGTCAGTCTCAGGTGATGAGGACATGTGATGCACATGTAAGCTTCTATTTTAAACTTCACATTTATCAGATAAAAGGAATAAATAAAAACATAATACAACTGTGTGCCTCCATAAAGCATACAGGCCACCGAATGCTTTAGGCTAGTAAACATGAAAAAAGAGTCTTGAATCAGATGCCGTGGCGATGAGGAGGAAACAGCTGGAAAATAGTTTGACATAAGGGGGGGTGGTCTGAATCACGCTATCCCTTATTGGCGTGGAAAAAAAACACAGACGCACTTTGGAGTTGTAGCAGTCCTTTCATCCGCTGTGCAGGCTGCGTGGCTCGGCGCTCCGCCCGGCATCCTCTCTCCTCTGCCTTCTGTCGTGTCTCCTCTCCTGAACAGGTAAGGCATCCGTCAAAGTTACAGTATTGTGCTCTGCAATAGTGAGCGATCTTTGAACAGTTCCGTGTGTCTCCTGCACGCCTGCACGGTGCAGCGCTCATGTATTGTCTGACTCTCCGTGCCATGCGTTTGCACAGGTACCGTGTAACTATCTGTACAGGGTGAGCTGGTCCCCTTTAGTGCTTTTTTAATTCAGTATATCCTAATTTCAAAGCAATTTAAAGTAAGTTAGGAGTCAGTAGCCAACAGTGTGTTCCACATAGGAGTGAAACATCGTGATCCAATTGCGCATTCCGCCAGGCTGCAGCGCACAGTTAAAATAGGAGCGATATTACATTTTGGTAGCCCGACTTGTGGAGAGAGAGAGGTGGCTGATAATGCAAGAATTACTCAGTGTGGAAGATGCACATGAGGTGTGCACGTATTTGTAGGAGACGGTGTTTAAGGTAGAAGTGTTGGACGCGTTTTACTTTCCACATTTCATCACAATCTGGACGATCAGGTTAAAGCGCGAGGCACCTGCAGCGAGAGATCTGACTGAGAACGGGAGGCTTCTCAAAGTGTTTATTCATGAAATACTATTATTTTCCTCATGCGTTGTAGTGAGGAATAAAATTAGAGATATTTTTTTTATTATATCTCAGTGCACACTCGTGGAATATGAATAGCTCATTATTTGTTTGTTTATTATGTTTTTATTAGTTTATTTCCCAGGAGCAGAGCATAACAATAAACATTACTATAAATACGCCAGAATGCCCAAAGGTTCGTTTCAAGAAAAAAATTAAATAAATTCTGAAATATATAAAATGTGATACTGAAGAGATAGTTTCATAAGAAATTGCTTAAAAGCTACTAAGAGGATGACAGATTTATGCCTAAAGTATTTCATTAAGTCTGTGTGTGTGTGTGTTTGCATGTGTTTGCATGTGTGACTTTGTGTGTATTCTCAAAGGTTTACCTCACACGTAAAGCTGTGTTGTAAATTAGTCCCTCACCACCCCCTTCAGATGTCTTGGTAGATGCATATTAGTTTGATTGTGTTTTTGAAATACCGGCATCATTACAGGGAAAATTACCCCCCATACACTCTCACCCCCGACTCTCACTCACCCCTTTGCCACCCATGAAGGTACAACAACATAATAAATATGCCATTAGCCATTTTCATTCAAATGCAGTCCCCCCCAAATAGTATTCAATGATTACACTCCTCTGTCACTTAGTCCAGTAAAATGATGATTAATATGCCACTTTGTGGCTTAATTTCTAAGCACTGTCTTAATAAACCTGCCACGTTCATGTAGTCTTGTCGATTACTCTCCTGTGGGTCATCCTGAGAATACATACGGGCCCCTTCACGTCCTCATCTCCTCATAATGACAGAGGCAGGCAAATGTTGGCCACCAGGCTCCATTCGTACCCACCCTCCCTGCAAAAAAACAGAGACAGTTCAGTGCAAACAGTTCACAACAGCATCATTTTATTCTTGTCCCACCAGGAACACAGTGTATCTGCATAAAATACAGCTGAAACACCAACATAAAGTTCAGTCTGTGTGTTACTGTCCACGTTCTCTGTGCCTGCAAAGTGAGCAAATACACTGTGTTTCCCAAGTTGGGATCTAGGAACTTCCAGGTGTGCCGCAGGCTGTTTCTGAGGAACCTGAGCGGAATGGAGACTGGTCTAATGAACCAGTATTTCATTCAGTTTAATACAATGATGCATTTAAAAGTTTTAAAATAATATAGTTTTCCATAAAATTACTTCTCTAATCTAAGTAATTTAATGATGTGATTTATTGCTGTATGCTGAATAGTTTTTAGAAGATGAAGTAAAATCGTCCTGTCCATAAAAAAGTGTTTCCTCACATTTCAAAATATTAACCTTTTTTTGGGAGGTTATCACCTTGTGTTGCCAGGTTTCTCTGGTTTTTTTTTTTTTTTTTACTCTACAGTGGCAGTCTGAACAGGTAGGTGGTGCAGGCTGAAGGCTAATCTTCACAGGGGTGATAGAGATAACAGTGATGTATGGAGCGGATGGGGTGGTTTAACACCCAGAGCTGACTGTTGTCTAGCGGGGTCAGGTCTGTGATACCGGAGTAGCGCTTCAGCCAGCTCCTCTCATGCCTGGGATTTGGCAGTCTTAATAGCTGCAGGTGGATACGAGCAGAGGCTGCCTCTGCATTCAGAGCCTGCAGAAGCCTTGATGAATGCAGTGTTGCTGCTCAGGCATCTGTCAGTCGCTCCTGCACTCCAAATAAAATACTTCCTTGGCCACCAGCCAGACAGGCATCCAGCGAATGCTGTGACATTGTTGTGCTGCATTTCACTGTTTCACCATAAATCTATGACTGAGGCACGAGCAGACCTCTACTGCACCTGGTGTGAAGTAATTACATGAGAATATAGAATTTATGGTCGTGCATGTTAATAAAATAACGCACTTATGGTTTAATTGATATCACAGTATTATTTAAGCCGCACAAATCATTAGTTTTAGATGAATAATTGAATACCTTCGTGCCATGTGGAAGAGGTCACTCGTGGTGATGAAAAGAAAGGTAACAGAGAATTATCACCTGCCTCTGCACTTCCCTCAGCTCTGCAGAGTGGCTTGGCATATTGCAGCTAGCTGTTTATGTTTGCATTCAGGAAAGTTGGTCCAGTTTCACTGCTCTCATCAATCCAGATTATAGCAGTGACCAGTTGTTTTCAGCAAAAAAACCCTACAAATGGCAGATAAGATGAAGTCAGTGACTGGCCGGGGACTGTTAAGCACAGAAGCATCTGTTTTGTAAGTGTGTCAGCCATGTTAACTTTATAAGGTAAAAAAATGAAAAAGGTTTCATGTATAAGTGTTTTTAGTTACAAAGAAAATGATTAAAGCAGACTGAATAGTATTTTTTAGATATAAATATACCCTCTTAGGAGATGTAGCAAAAGCAAAGTGATCCACTATTTTTTTCTGATTTTGTTTTTTTTTTGGCTTTTTATAAAATCATGAATTTAGACAATGTTATACTGCAAATAATATGTCATTATGATATCACCATGACACAATGCACACAATGATATTCTTAAATTATTGCCCATCTCTTTAACATGTCACACACATTCATCAATCCCTATTATTTGTTATGGATCTAATTATGTTCTGACACTTGATTAAATTTGACATCAGTAATCGTCAACAAATAGTACTGCACTGTTATTTATTAATACTTACAATCTTGATGAAGTCTTGTGTAACATCCATCAGTTTTTTTCAGTGACATCATTTAAATATTATATCATAATGGCAGTGTTGCTTTGTCAGAGAGCTAATTTGTAACATTCGGAAAGCTCTAAATCTATAGCTTTATTATGTCTCCTTGGTATTGAGGAGTGTTTCTGTGACATACTACAGTGAGGAGGGAAAACTGGACGGAGAGGTATCGATCAGGTGTGACATGATCACACCTGAGAGAGCCCACAGGCTCGAAATTAAAAGTAATTTTTCTTTATTAGAAATAACCTTTTGGTCAAGGGGGCTCCGGTTGCTTGATAAAAGAACCAGAGCCGGCATGTGTTATATGATGGTGTCATTTCATTTGATTGCTGTCATTTCAGATGCATCAGAGATGTTCAGAGAAGTAGTGTGATTATTATGGTGTGATTATTTATTGCCTGCTGATTATCAGCATGCACTGTCCGGTGTGTTAGAAGGTATCATTTTTAAAGGAATTGGCTAGTTTAATAACTTGGATGAAAAATGTCACCAGCAAAGAAAAATCAATAGATTAGACAGCTGAAAATGCTCTAAGCTGTCTTTTGTTACTCAGGTTATATCAAGATGGAGATCAACAGCGTTTTTACTTTGTGAGGCCAAATGTGGAGTTGCTTTAAAGGTGAACTATGCAGCCCTTTTCACAGACTCAAAAACAAACAATGACACAAAGCTGCTGATTCAAGAAACAGCAGTTTTCAAGAACTAATATAACTTTAAGCCTGTTTCCATTTGTAATATTTAAAGATAGCACATTGCCTATCTACACTATGTGATAAAAGCCTAAGGAGTACATAGTGCATCCCAAAGAGAGGCATGGTACGAAAAGTTACCTAACAATTAAGTAATCATTACAATGTTAACAGAAGTATTCTGTAAATGGGCTGAAATAGTGTCTTTTTTACACAGTTTTCTGTTTAATAGGATAATATCTGATATTTATATGTAAAAATTGAGGAAGACAGTTTCATCCTTTACTGAGATGGATGGTTATTTCTAGGGGTCAAACTAAAGAGTATTTTCATTACTGTGCTAATCTGGCAATTTTTCGCTTGATATATGAATTAGTGAATTGTTTTATCTTTTATAAAGACAGATACCCATTACAATGCCCCAGTTGCCAAAGGGTGTCTTCAGATGTCTTGGTTTGTCATACTGTCAGAAACTTAAGGGTATTGAATTTATAGTGATTTCAGACGAAGACAAGCAGCAGTTATTCATATGTAACAAGGATCAGTTGTTAGTATTTGCAGTTTGTGATGGTCAGTTGATAGTTTTATATATCGCTCATTCCTAACCATAATTATCCCTTTAGCGATAAATTGTAGTACTTTCTGCAGAATATTTAAATTAGTATTTTAGCATACATTTAGTGCATTTAAGAGCTGCTGACCTTAAAGTACATCAATTAGTATGTTAATTAAGTAGGGAGATTTTTTGACCTGTAATTATCCAAACCTTGTTTCAGAGGGTTTTATAGCCTGAAAATAATTTAATTCTACACAAACACCAAATAATGTAAGGTCAGGTGAATATTCACATAGAAGTGGTATTAATATGGACTTTTAAAAACCTCACATTAGCCTGGGCCAGTACTGCAGTTGGTGGTTTATCAGCATTCAGTTAACAGCAGCTGAGATAAGTCGTCAGGTGGTATTGGGGCTGAAGGTGCAGTGTGAGGACATGTGGTGGGGCTGCAGGAGGCAGCGTAAGCAGGACAGAGTGGTGACCTTCACTCTTTGATAGAGACTGACAGAAGCTTGATGGAGACTGTGCAGCCAGAATCATGTTGAATTATTTCTGACATGGAGCTGCAAGAAATCTTAAGCCTAGGGAGGAGCATTTTACACCATAGTAGTGAAATTGATGAAAGAAGCAGTCGCTGTCTCAAAGGCTGAATGGAAACAGCAGCTCAGTTGCTTGATACCAAAGTTCTACATGTCAGCCGTTGAGTCCAGCAGTACTGCTAATTCAACCTGTGCGGTGCAGCATGTAAACAGTTCACACCTTGGTTTGATTTGTTATTTGCTTTTCTCAGCAGAACCGTTACCTTCGGCTGATCTGCCTTTGTCTAATGCTCTCTGGCAGAAGAAGCCTGGCTTATGAATAAATCAGAGCAGTCACTATCGCTTCTTTGAAGGAATTACCATGGACTCTACTGCACTGAACTGAGAGTTGCTTTCATCTTTTTCTGCCCTCCCTTGTGGTAAAACAGTTGAACTGCAGCACAGTGCCCTTTGTACATTGCATCGGTAAACATTCACATGATATCATAAATAATTCCTGTTCCTGCTGTTTTTTTCAACAGTAGTTTCAACAATCAATTATTGATGTAAACCTGGCTGTGAACCCGTTTGTTATTATATGAGGATTTTTGCACGAATCTACTCTAATTGCTTATATTTTATACAAGATGGCCACCTTCGCTCTGTGGTCACTCGTGATTTAAACCTAATCTTCTTAGCATCATATTTGTCTATGGAAAACTGCAAGTTATTACTGTGTCAGATATTTTCCAAGAAATCTATCATCTCTAGGGTATTTTTTTGAAAATGAATGTTCGTCAGGAAGCAGATTGTAACTGTAACAGTCTTTGTGTTTGCTTAGATATTTTTTGCACCTCTGTACTCCTGCCAAGATTCCAGATTTATATTTTTGTACAGTAGTTATGGCTAAATCTAGCTGTGGTCCAGTGAAGGATTACCAAAGCACTACTGAAAGGAAACAACTGCATGCTCACACAATAATTTCAAAAAAGAAGTTATCTGGAGTCTAAAAAAAAAAAAAATTACAGACACTTGGTATCAGCACAAACCAGCAACATGCCACAGTGAAGTTGGGAAATTTACAAACAGGCTTTTCAATCACACTCTGAAGGAAGTGTGAAGGAAAGATGACTGAGGATAATACCTCAAACAGGAGATTGGAGCCAGGCTTAGTTTCCTCTAGCAAATCCTCTCTTGCCTGGTATCAATAATACATTAACGGTGGTTCACGTTTTAAAAAAACAGACCTCACTTTAAGTTGGTGCAACACCTGCACAACACTGATAGAAAGCCTGTCACACAGACACTTTGCAAACTCCTAAATAGATGATATTCATAACAGGTGGAATATCAGCTCATCATTAAAATGGGAATGCAGAAAATGTGTTTTGGGCATGGGAAATGTGTTTTGCATCCCAGTCTACGTCTTCCAAAAGCATTTTGAGTGATGTTTGGAATTTTGGAGGGGAACAGGCTAAAATAAGATTGCCAGTTGGTTAGTCAGATAAAACCTTCGCTTGCATACAGTCTTTATCCCCACTGAAGACAAACTAGACTCAGTGGAGGATGCCGTGCAGTCTTTAGAACAGCTTTTTGCCTTCAAGCAATGTATGGATTTTACTATCTGGAGTAGGAAGCTTCTGTCTGTGAGGGAGTGTATATTTTATCCAGTGCTTTCACATAATTTTCATGCCAATGCATGCAGTTAAAATGTACCCATGCAGAAGTCATTCTGAGTGCATTTACAAGGAGCCATTCAACTTCACAGCAGCAGCTGTGAGCCATTGTTGGATTTTTTTAAAATCTGTCATACAAACTGAGTTACACTGTTGTCATGTGAAAAGAATGACTGTTTGAGTCATCTGCAGTGATGTATGTAGCCACACTCACATTCACAAAGACGTCACTTTGCAGTAATTCTTATTCTTTATGGATCACATGTTATTGCAATTCAGCGCTGAGATGAGAACAATGTCAGCCAGGAGAGGCTTGTGATGGAGAGGTCTTCCCAGAAATGACACTTTGAGTTTGCCTCCAGGAAGCCCTCATGTTGCTTCATTGCTGCTCTTCACCTTATCGTCACATCACACAAAAACTTAAGTTTACAGAGCTGCCTGGCTGTCCTCTTTTTCTTTTACTGTGACATGTGGTTCACTGTTTGCTGATTTACCGTTGAAATTTGGAGTAGTTTCTGAAACAATGGCTCCTTTACCTCAGACAGAAGTAGACAAAAAACCCTGTAACCTTTGGTTTTGATGCTTGCGGATTTTGTCAGCCATAGCTAGCTTGCTAATTAACGTCAGCTCAGTGTGTGGGCGGAAAACACTGTCTTTGATTTATGTCTGTTTAAAAAGAAAAAAATTAATTATTGCAAAAATATGCACATCATGGTTCTTTATACCATGCTAAAAACAGGGGAAAAAGAAACAGTATTTTCTGTATTAAAGTGTAGAGCTTGTTAGTGTGACACACAAACTGCAATGCTAATGGCTCATACTTTATTCTAGCATAATTCAACGTGGCTGCTTAGCTTACATACTTTGACAAGAACAGTCAGTTAGATTGAGGTTTATTGCATGTATTTCAAAACGTGCTTCACTTTTAATGATGCAGGAGAAAAGGCTTTGAGGATGAGGATTGTAATTTTTTTTACGCATTTGGTTAGTGTTGCTGTGTGTAAACTTGCTCAAATCTTTAGGACAGAGCTGGTGGTATTAGTCCCATTCTCATGTGCTAGCAAGTAGAAGCAGCACACTGTGGATGCCTGCACGAGGCTATTTCAGTGTAACCTGTTGGCAGGGCCCTAATTGGGCTGGAGCTGTCCACGGCTTAGGCACATTTTTTGCTCTTGTGTGATATGAAATGCTTCTTGGCCTTATAAATACTGCCTGGTTACCACTGTTGGCTATTTAGCCAGACATGCTAGCATATGCAGCTTACATTAAAACAGACAACACTGTTTAATTAAATTCTTGCACTTGTATTTTTGGCCTCTTGCCTGTTTATACCAAATGCATTCTGTATACCCTGCTACAATACATACTGTGGCATCACTGTAACACCCCGTTCAGCTTTCCTTTGACACTTCTTATTCACAGCAGCTAGAATAAGTTAGTGGAAATTACTTTTCTTCTGGCACCTTCATCCATCAAATCCTGTCTTAAGTCCTATCTGATGTTGACAATGTGTGATGCTTCATGAAGTCGTGTGCTCCTTGATGCTCATGCATGCTGCAAAGCTGTTTATTTTCATGTGTTCTGCGTTCAGCTTCTGCTTCCATAGATGAATTTGGCTCTGATCGAATTTGACACTCTCTAACTGATCATGATAGCTTTTGGCAATTTCTTCGTGCATGGCTCATAATGGAAAACTGTCTGATAAGTAAGCATACGCTGAGGTAGGTAGACTCACGTATGTGAGGGGTGCTTGAGATAGTGCTATGTGCATGCATTTGTGTGCTATTTTTACACCTAGGTTAATTCATATAACCTTTTCGTAATGCACTCTAATTCTGTGATGTGGTAACATCACCTTAGCACTGAATGTAATGTCAGAACCCCACTCAGTGCAGCTCTGCAAGAAGAATGTAATTGAGAGAGAGCCCATGGGAGTTTAATGGGGGGATTGAGAATCACTGTATCTATTGTACAGCAAGCTATTTCCACAAATGGTTCGGCAATTTACTTTTAAACTTTGGGAATGCTTAGCTTGCATGGATGGCTAAATGTCATATACATGTCAGATTTATCTGCTGATTCTGTGCATGTACAATTTCAGTCAGCTGCTCCTCCATCAGACCTCTTTAAGTATGTATGTAACAGGACACACAACACAAAATAAATGAATTCCAAGAGCATTATGAGAGTTTCCTTGCTATTAAGCAGAATTTCCAACACCCCTCTCTTGTAATCTACAGAGTAGCATAAATGGTGAACCTTGGCAGCCTGCAGCATGATTAATGCGCTGCACACTAAATGGATTTGAAATGAACCAGTCGTGTGATGAGCTGCTTACACTTGCAATAAACTGGAACCTCGACAGTGGCACTGGCTCCTACCGCTCTTTTATGTCAGAATTTGCATGGCAAATAGCCACAGTACACTCATTCATGTGAAAACATGTGACCAGACTGAGTCATCCATCAAAAACATGGACCTTGGCTTTCTCATAGCCCCCTTTTTGGACCATGTGGTGTATGCCTCACTCTCTGAGGCAGGTCATCTGGTCAAAGGCGTGTTTGTCTGCAGTTGGGTGTCTGTCCCCACAGCCCAGCTGTGTTGATTTTGTCTCCTGTGGCACTGTCACTTATCTGGCCCTGTGACCTGCACCATTTCTCCCAGACTTACCGAGGCAATAGCCCCGGCCTCAGTCATCTCTCAGCATGGCTCCTCAACACATCATATTTCCAAGACATCTCATATCCTTTTCACAGGGTAAAATACTTCCTGACATCTGTGATTATTCTAAACCTTTAAACTGTCTTTTCCTATTCCACTTACTGAGTTGTGATAGATTAGGCTTTATCTTCACAGCCACATTGCACCTCCTTTCTTCTTTGTGCCGGATTGTTTATGTTTGAGTTCGTCCAGAAAAAGCCTCTCCTAGCAGGAATTCATCACTGCGCTTTGTCCTAATATCAGGGCAGCATAAAAACAGCCTGCAAGGTCTAATGGATTAAGACTGCAGCCATCCTTCAACCCCACCACTGATTGTGCATTGTGATTTCATTACCCACAGGAATGTTCCTACACTTTTGTCTCACGGCAAAATTGTGTTAAACTCAAATAGCCATTTCCTCTAAATAGAAAATATGTCCTAAAGATACAAGGGTATTACTGTGTAACTACTGATATACCTTTATCAACAAAAATAGATCATTACCCGACTGAACAACAACTGGACTTGGGTTGTAGCAATTTGTGGTTAAATTAAGCCTCAAGTGAATGAGCAGTCAAAAGAGAAAAATCATATGTCTTATAGGAATGCTGCTGCTGGAGTCGACCTGTATGGCCATGATTGGATTAGCTGAGGGCCTCCTGTCAGGTGCTTTTGTTGGGGTCGGTGGGGTGGCTGGGCTGTGCCCGTGATGAGTGAAGCCACTGCCCTGCATGGTGGTGGAGGATGGATGGCCTTGGAGCACAAGGTCCAAGAGAAATGTGCCCACCATGCCGTTGGGGAATAGGGAGGAGATGATTCATTTTCAGCATCACTTCACCCAGGATGATCTCATTACTTTGTGCGACTGGACAGTCACAGCAATGAGGACCGGGCAAGTCCGCAGTGCCTCCGCCCATAGAGGCGTGTCGGACGAGACTGTACAGGCTCCTCTGCTGTTTATTTATTGATTATAGAATATAAATGAAAACTAGGAGGAGCAAAAATTTATGCATGGTGTCTTTTTCAGATGATTTAATAGAGGAGTATACTGTGACTTAAAAAGTGAAAATTGTGATATATTTCTTTATCTACCTTTTTTAAAGCCATTTTAAAAATGTTTTTTGAGGTTAATAATCCAAATTCAGAAATAATGAGTGAATATTATTTACAATCTGCATTTAATGAAGTATTTACACATAAACACACTCCACAGTGGACACACATGCATGTTCAGAAATCTCAATAATAATGTCAGCAGCAGCTTTTTACTTGCATGACGCATTATCTTGCAAACACACGCATAGCCAGAGAGTAAGAGATCATTATCAGTTTGACCTGAATTAGTTTTTATTTTCATGCTTAATTATTGCTTTAATGTGTGACAACGCATCTTCTGATTACAGGAAAAGTAGAAGATGAAATAATAATGAGAAACCTGAAAGTATCTGTGAGTTTTTAAGGCTTTAAACTGGATGAATGAAGCTTATCGTGCCTCTCTGTGCACTAATTAAAATGAGGTATGACTACATATCTGAGTTGCACAGTGGAGCACTTTATGTTTTAACAGTGTGCAGCGGAGCGAGGGCTCAGAATCTCGCTATGGCTTGTTAAATGAAAAGAGAAAGATTAAACACACATAACACACGTGTTATGGAGCATTTTAATGATCCGAACCTCCACTGTACCCTATAGGAAAATCAAAGTTAGGAGAAAGAGGTTTCCTCTCTTTCTGTGTTTAATTAGGATGTTGGATGTGAATGCAGTGTTTAAATTATGGGGAACCAGGAGGAAGATATTTTAATTAAACCTACAATACAACATAACTTGTCCACGTTAAAATGTCTGAAAATAACTATATTTTATGTAGTTTCTTGTTGAGATGTGTACTTAAATTATTCCAAGAATGTTCAAACAGGGTAAAAGTGTGTTTCATTTTGTTACCTGTCCTAACCTGAAGACTAACACCACCACCACCACCACCACCGGAGTGAAGAAGAAAGTTAACATAACGTGAATAAAACTATAGCACATTTTATCATCTGTGGACATTTCTTCTTGGGTGAGTCAGATTGATATTTATCTGCAATGGTGGCTATTTAACTCTAAAATAAACAAATCCAGTGACCCCAGGCTACTTTATCACATCATCAGACAACTTTTTTTTGTTTTCATTGTTTAGATGGAGAGATATGCAGTGGCAGAAATTACTCAAGGTGTGTTAAATTTAATGTAAAAATAACTTTTTAGGAAAGTCTGTTTTCCAGTCAGCTTGTTTGTTTCTAATATTTTCAGTGAAGCGCATTTTTCCAAATGTCAAAGCTTTGGCAAACACTAACAAGACCCTCATTAGTTTTGGTTTTTCAATGAGCTCCCATAGTATTGATGGCAGTCTTCCAAGTGATCAGCCTCACAAAGTGAAACATGACTGCTGTGGTTTGTTTCTCTGCATCAGGAAAGATGTGTTCTGTCAGTCTGTTTCTTCCTTAGCTGTGATAATATGAGGGCCTTAAATTATTTCTGCTGCTTAACAGTCATAGTTTTCAGCTTTGTGTTGAATTTAAACATGTTAGTTTTAAATGTGTGAATGTGTGAAAAGCCTACAATATATAACACTGTAAGATGCTGTAGATTGGTCACATTGGTCATGTGGTCATATAGAATGATTGAAGGGTCTTTTGGTATGTATGATAGTTTGAGTGTATTCAGCAAACTATTGCCTAATTTCTCCTCTGCTTTGTTTTGTTTTTGACCTGTCATACATGTGAACATTATTTTGCAAAAATGCATTTGTTAAAAAATGAACTGTTTGCTGGGTGCAAATAAGTAGATTTATCTTGTAAAAATGATGTTTCGTTACTTTGTGACACACTTTTAGTACTAGATGCTAAACAATTATTATAATAAGAGATGAGAGCTGAGAGTGAATGGGGATAATAAAATGACCTTGCAGCTTAGAGAGCCAGATGGTTCAGTGAAGTAAACACACAGGGTCAGAACAGTTTGAGACCTTGACCACATGGTATTTCAACACAGGAATAATGTATGGAAATGTAGTGTTTTTTGATCATACAAAAATCATGGACTTAAGTTTTTTATAAATGACATGTTGTATAAACTGGGAATATTTATGAACATTAGCAGGGACACAACTACCCTGTGTAGGTGAGTCTGACATGGAAGATTTTTCAATAACAAATGTTTATTAACTGAATGATAATTGATTTACTATATCATTCGGTAGTTGCCCTGCATGTTTTCATCAAGCGAAATTGGATAGTTACTTTTAATTTGTTTGCAGTGTGCACTGTGTCGTTCACATAAAGTAACAGGAGCAGAGCCAGAGAGTCTCAGTCAGCTGTTGTTTGCAGGTTGGGTCACTTCAGCAGCTGAAGGATGTTGACTTTGTCAAGGTTGACCTTAATGCATGTTTGGCTTGATAGGGATGACATGCTCTCTGCTGACATCACCTTTGATGTCTTTAAAGTGACATGACCTAGAAGGCGAGACTCAGCAGCCCCCATACTGATTCTGTTTAGGTGAGGCTGTCCTTTAAAGGAACATTCGCTGTTTCATAAACAACTGCAGTTACTGGTTACTTCAGGAGACTCCATAAATCACAGAGAGTTTGGGGCAGAACTTTAGATGTAAAACTAGAAAGATTTGTCTCTGCAATATATGATTTAGTTTCACCAAAACTGAGTGATATTTGCTGGGTGTGAGACGTGTGCCATAAACCATTTTGCAGGCTTTACTTCGGGCTCACCAAAGTTACAGACTCACTTAGTGCCGAAATGGGTGATTGTGGTGCAGAGTGACTGACACAGAGACACCATTTACCCTACTGCAAGTCAGTTTTTCATTATAATGACTGTAAAACTGTTATTTTAAAGTAAATTTGTAACATATTGTTGCTTTAAAATGATGAATATTTAACCAAGTTTGACAGTTAAAAAGAAAAGAGCAGTGAAGTTAATTTCCCCAAGAATTTTTCTAATTAAGACTGGTCTGTCTTTGTTGTTGTTTTGTTTCTCGACACAGATGTTCATGTGTTTGCCCACTTTGCTTTGTGTTTTAAGATGTTTTGCATTTGCAATTTTTGACTTACAGACTGAGCACAGCATATCTGGTTTCAGCTGACTGCATTTTCTACTAGCAGACCTTTTTATCTGAGTTTCAGACTTGACAGAGATTATAGAGTAAGCTGTCATTGCAGGTTGTTTTGTTTGTCTGTTGCGTGAATGTGCTGCACATGGAAATCTAAGGTTTTTCCAGTTATGGAATAACATCCCATCAGAATCCCTCGATGCAGAGCTTTTTGCATACTGCTTACACTGACTGTACGTCATCCTGTTTACAAGTCAAACCAGGTCGACCACAGAAACACACTCTCATCTCAGACCATTGCTTCAATTTAAAGGTGGTGAGAAAGTCAAATTTGGTACAGAATACAAGTGTTGTGATTGCAGATGTTCAGAGGCCAGTTCATATTTGAATATGCACAAGCTGTATTGTGTGAGCCAGATGGGATGAGGTTGGATAAAATCAAATGAGAAAATGGTGAACTGGCTTAGTTTCCCCACACAGTGCCACGTGGCTGAATGTCTGTGAGCTGCTGTCAGTTCAGTGTGATTAAAATGAATCCACCAAACGTGTAGGGGAGTCAGACCATTTGATTATCTTACTGTTTTTGCAAGAGCCTCACCTTCATTGTGAATGTCAAGCTCCCTGGAAAGACAAAAACAGACTTTACACATAGAATGTCTTAATGTCAGAAGTGTGGCATCTTCTCTGAATCCTCATTCCTCCCAGTTTTCCACATCACTCCTTCCTGTGTTGTTTCTAGATGTTGATGTGTTCAGGGATAATATGACAAATTTTATTGCAGCAAATTCAAGAATGTTAAATCATGAGCAATCAGCTAAAACAACATTTTCTGCCTGTGGTTGTTACTGTGGCCTTTTAATACTTTACCTTTAGGTGCCATGTTTTATTCAAATACTCTGTTGACTGGACCATCTGTTAGGCGTCCTTTCTTGAATTTCCTGTTGATGTGAAGTTTTAGTTCTGGTTCAGTAGGCTAATAAATATGCTGACTAAGTGCCTCACCAGGCACAAAAGGAATGCATTTGTGCTTTCCTGTGAAATATGTAGTGTTGGGGGCTTAGTGGCGGATTGCTTGTGGGTAGTTCAGCAGCTAAATTTGTTTCTTTGGCAGGTTTTTGTTCATGCCAAAATGGAGTGAGGGAGGAAAGCACGTTTTATGCAAAATGGTCAACATGCAAATTTAGAAGTCAGAGTTCAGCAAAACTGAACTCTCTGCACAAGCAGTTTCCAAATTTAGCTCACTTCATAGGTGTATCTGATGTCTGCTGTTTTCATTGAAACAAATAAATTTCAGTTTAGCTTACATTGTGTATGTTTTATGTGTGTTGGTGTGAACAAGACTGAAAAAGCTTTTCTGGCCACATTACTCAGTAACCTGTTAGTGAGAAAAGATACACTTTTTATGTTAACAAAAGAAGCCCTGAATGAACTCAATATTAGAAATACCTAAATGGTAAAATTTAACACTTTTCTAGTTTTTTGACCACTCAAAAGCGCCTAACAACACAAGTCAGCATGACCCTATTCACACACTAATAGCAGGTGGTTTCTCTGCACAATACTGAGCTGCTCATCAGGAATCCATACACACACATGCTCATATGCTAATGGAACAGCATTCAAGAGCATCAGAAGTTGTTTTCGAGTTTCACTGAACTCACACTCACTAAAGGTTCTCCAGTATGTTTGAAAGTGGATGGTAAGCTGAAGGATGTTTAGTCTGGTTGAATCTGCAACTTCATAACTACATCCGCCTAAATCTGACACACTGCACCTTTTCATTGAGACTTTTCATGGAGTCGGACTGATACCACGAAGACTGAGTCATCTAATTACTAATTACTAATTTTTGTCAACTCCATAAACAAGATGAGTAACTGCTAACATTGCTTTATGCTATCTGCAAGCTTTATACTATTTACTTTTTTTTTATGTTTATGAACTCTGAGTGCTGTCATCTCCTTAACAGTGCTGTTTCTGAATGCATCCTGTGTAATAACTAACAAAGGACACGGACCATCAACATTCATCAGCTTAAGGAAAGCAGCAGTACTTTTTAATCAATTATGATCACTTTCTGCATATTATAGCTAATTTATCCCAGTTACAGGATTTTAGGTGGTTTTTAAAGATCTTGATTCATTAATATTAGGTGACTAGCGATAGTGATAGTATGGGAGGTGTGTTGCACTTATTTCTCTTCCAACAAACTAGTCTAGTTTTTTTTAATTCATCCTAACCAGAACAGCAGTGATGAAGGCATCATTTCCTGTCCCCAGCAGATTTCCCAGATGAAAGAGTTATCATATTTTGATTGTTTATAGAACAGCAAATGTGAAATCTTTCATGAGCTTATTGAAGGCTGAACAGAGGGGAACCAAAAAAAACCAAAACAGAGTACCTCTGATTAGAACGTTCAAGCCTGCTCTCTCTTATTGGCTGAGATGTTGTCATGTTAAACTCCGGTCCAGCTGGACATACTGTCTCTGACCCTTTATGTTGTGA